>CAUYSK010027672.1:0-12544 GCA_963575035.1 Avahi laniger
GCATGCCTGTAGTCCCAGCTACTTGGGAGGCTGAGGCAGAAGGATTGCTTGAGCCCAGGAGTTTGAGGTTGCTGTGAGCTAGGCTGATGCCACGGCACTCACTCTAGCCAGGGCAACAAAGCGAGACTCTGTCTCAAAAAAAAAAAAAAAAAAATGCGTAGGGGTAAAATGTACATTCCAATTGTTTGGTTTGCATGGCTCAGATTTAATAAGCAAGATTAATTTAAAAATTTTCCATTTGGTGAGAAATATATCTTTTTATTTTAAGTTCTTCATTACCCATGATTGTTGATTGAGTTTTTACTAGAAGAAATAATTCATGTTATTTATACTATTTAACTAATAGATTTGTCATAAACTCTCTTTATTTCACTTATTCTTTTAAAAATTATATATTGACAACCAATATTCTAGGGACTGGGGAATCAGAAAGGGTTCTTTTTTTTAGACTTTTTAGATATTTAAAATGTAAGTAGTTAAGTCAGTGTGTTGTCTTACAAAGGAATGCAGAGGCTGTTTTTCCCATGGATGTGTCTTTGATCTAGTTGTCTTATTTCTTGTTTTAACAACTTGAAAGAAACATTTGATCTGAACCTTGAATTGTTAGTTCTTCAACTAGATGCAATTTTATTTACATCAAGAAACTGGACACTATATTTAAAGCAAACAAATTTAAGGGGAGGAAAAAAAAGAAGAAGACATATCAGAAAGTTTAAGAAGTTTCCCAGAACTCAGAGTAAAGTATAATAATCTTTTCAATAATTCTCCAATGGCACGAGATAGTCATGTGGTTAATACTCTAGTTTCCCTTTAGCAATGAAGAAGTTTTGTAATTATCAGAGGTTTCCCAAATCATCTCAAAAAATAATGAATCCTTTGACCTGACATACAGTTTTTCTCTTTCTACCCTCTACCCTAGTTATAAAGAGATGTCTAGGTATCCCTGGGGTAGTGAGGACAGCCCAGAGACCCCCATGGAACTCTCAGCCCTAGATAGGGCTGGTTGGGGATTTTTCCTGTTCACTGAGGAAGTGGGAATGCCCATAGCTTAGACACTGGAAACATTTTTGTGATATAGTCTATGAATTTCATATCCAAGTAATAAAAAGACAGTGGTCCTTTACACCACATTTAAGTCGTGATCATTCTTTTCTGAAGTGGTTACATGACAGTCAAAATCAGAGTTCTTTGAACAAAATGCAGAAGTTGGCCCTCTCCCCTGACAAGACATAGTATTTTGGTGTATTTAGGAAGTTTGGTGGTTAAGAGAGTCCAAAAGGATTTGTAAGAACACTGTGTAGGTGTTGGGGATGGGAGCTGAATGTGATTGGTTAGAAAAGTAAGTAATCTTCAGATTAAGTGTGCAGATGACTTAAAAAGTACTGTGAGGAATGTCAAAATAAAAAAAATAATAATGCAAATAAGAAGTGGTAGAAAAATGATAATATTGACATTTCCTTAGACTAAATGTGAAAGACATAAACATTCAAACTATTTAGATGTTACTTTCACGAATGGAAACTTCTGTTTAAGGAAGTTAAGCATTTAACTCCAATGATTGAACATGATGAAATATTTTGCACTGAACAGAGATATGAGTCTGAGATGAGTCTTGTACTCATTTATATAATACATCAAAATGTGGAATGCAGCTTCTTGTTGGCCAAGTTAATTTTAAACTTCATCTTTTGTGTATAAATACAGAAACAGAAAATTTATCAAGTTGGACTGTTCCAAGAAAATCTAGATTGAAAGTTTGTATATTTCTTGCTACTTTGATATTTGAAATAAGTATTTAAGTAAAAGTAGAATTTCAAAAAACCCTCTAAAGTAGTATTCTTTAAATCTTTGTTGGAAATCAGAAGCTGAAAACGAATATTAGATTTATTCAAATGAACACTTATAAAAGTCTGTTTCCTGGTAACTAACATATTGCTTTGATTTTTCCAAAGCTAAATATTTTCTTCTTCAATGGAAAAATGTTTTTTAAATTCAACTATAGTATCTGATGGTCTAATGTTACAAAAGTAAATATGAAAATTTAGAATTTTAGAAATTTTTAAAATTTTAGTTATAACTTTATTGGAAAATTTAATTTTTGTGCAGTTAAAATAATTACATCTGGACACTATTTTGGCAGTAGTATACTATATATGAAATACTCTGTTTATACTCTAATATGTTTATACTCTAAACACTATTTTGACAGTAGTATACTTTATATGAAATAACAAGATGAATTTTTAAAAATTTGATAGTGTCTCCATATAAGGTAAAGAATGCAGCTCTGTATTGAATTTTTGACAGTCTTTTATTGTGACATCTAGCTGATTAATACTTCATAAAAATTATTGTTTTATAATATTACCTTTCATTGTCCATTAGATCTGGAGCCACAAGCATGCGTAAAACCTGGCATCTGCTTTGTTCCTCATTGTTTACTTTGGGGCAATGCCAATATCTTGGTTATAGTGCTTAAAGTATAGTCTAATTGCTTTCAGAATTTCTCTAAGGCAAAAACGTTTTATATGTGACTTTCTTGTATTTGAGAAACACACAGTGTTAAAACAGTTTCTTAAGAAAAGTGGTGGGGACCGTATCTGTTTTTTCCATTGTTTTCAAATTATTTAAAACTATTGCACTACTAAAAAAGTTAGTACTCATTACATATTCAAAAATTTAAAATACAGTAAAATATTAAGAAGAATACCAAAATCGTTTATAATCACAAAAAGCAGAAATAATTATTATTAAAAGTTGGGCACATAAATTTATATATATTCAAACATAAACATTAATATTTATATTTATAATTTTTAATACAAAGTTGGTATAGTAACGTGCTTTTCTTATATCATTTTGCTATGTGTTTATTCCTTGAAAGATGATTTTTAATGTCCGTGTTCCATTCTTGTTTGAATGGGGATTTTTAGCTTCTTTCATTTGCTTTCTGTTTGAAAATTTTGCTATGATTCTGATAAATACTAGTTACTATAATTAAAATTTAAAAGCAAGATATGTTTTCAGTATGAAAATCTTGAGATGTTTTAGGAAAATGGCTTTGAACACTGTGTAGCATAGAATTTCTGTCTTGAAAACTAAGTAAATGACCATACGAGTGGAAATTAGTAGGCTGGTTGCTTACCTAAATAGGTATAATATTAGTTATGATCTCTGTTCTGGTGTTTGGAAGAAAAATTTCCATTTGTTTTATAAGATATCATTGGTAAATTATTAGCTGTAGTTTGTTTTAAAAATATATCTACCTTGAAACATGTATATGAAAGGTTAAGGCAAATCTGACTTTTTAAAAGCTTCGATACATCTTACATTGAGTGTTATTTTGTTGTGAATTTTACTATTTTCCTGCGTTTTATTAATGTCACAGAATACCTTTTATTTGCCGATGGAAAAGAAGTGTGTTTGGAGGATGCCTTCTACTGAGGAAGCATTTTTAGGTATGAAAATTGTTGCAGAATTGCAAGGCTGTAATTAGAATACTCTCCATGATTCTAATTAGAATTTACTTGACTTTATTGAGAGTTTATTAAGTTTAGTCACAGGGCTAAAAACATTATTTATATTATCATATTGAATATTTATGGTTACCCAGTGAAACAGAACTATTATCCCCATTTTACAGATGAGGAAACTAAGGCTTGGAGAACAGAATTAAGTAGTTTGCTCGCTGTAAGAGAGCCAGTACGTGACCAAGCTGGGAATCAAACTCAGATCTGTCTGTCTCTAAAACCGGCATTCTTAACCTCTATGCTCATACACAGAATTAATTTTTCTATCCTCATATTTTTTTGGAACTCCACCGAACTGTCTCTACACTGGCTCATGTAAAAGGTGTTTGCGCCACGAAGCTGTATCCATTATGCAGTTTATGTACTACAGAGAAATAAGCCGCATCTTGTAAAAGAAATAGACTGGGGAGTCAGGGGAAGTGACAACTAATTTATTTCTGTTGCTTTATGCTCTTGTAAAAATACAAAAAAGGTTGTGAATTTCTTTTATGAAATGTTTTAATTTCTGTAGAGTTGCCATGCATTATTCAAGATTATAAAATGATTTGAATTTCAGGAGCAGACAGATTTTCTGATGAGGATTTCAAGCTGTGTAATTATAAAACCCATATAGGTTAAAAGTTCAGAACTCGTTAGCTTAATCATTAAAAAATAACCAATTTATAAGCATGGCATTTCATTTTAGAGGGGTACAGTTACAATAGCATTTACTGAGGTCCTCGGCTCTGCCTCATGTCCTACCACATACTGAGAATGTTCATGACTGCACACCACATAGCTTATCCTACATTACTGCATAATTTATAAAGAATTCATATTTTATGCTGATAAATTGGATTCTATAATGTAAGACACATCTCTAGTAATTTCTTTAACAGTTTTCTTGGCTCCTTAAAATTCAACGAATGAATGCCAAATATCAAAAAGGTTCATTAGAACCTGTTACATGGTGTCAGAGTATACATTTGGAAAATGAATTGTAAAATTCCTTCAGATATAGCATAAATGTTTCAAAATAAAATATAAGGAAATTAATGTTCAGATATTGATAAAAAGTTTTTCTTTTTACTGTGGTAAAGTATACATAAAAAATTTAGCATCGTAACCATTCTTAAATGTAATACGTTTTAGTGACATTAAGTACTTTCATGTTGTGCACCTATCACCACAATCCATCATCCATTTCACTATAAGAATATTTTTTATTTTGAATAAAATAATGCAGGTATCATTGAGAATATGTTTGGATTCGTAGAGATTCTTCAAACGTTTAGAAGTTTTGACTTTTCAATAAATGTGAGAATGAACTTTGAAATTATAGCTCTTGTTACTTCAGGTAAAACACATGGCATCCACTGATGCAACTGAAATCTTTGCTCAGCTAGTGAAATATTGTCTGAGTCGTGTATTTTCTTTGGGATGACGGGATAGGATATTGAGAGGAAAACTATATTCAAATAAAAACGATCTCCCTAAGGAACCATCTGAGGTGATTAGAGATACCATGATCATCAAACAGTTACAGATGGAAAATAAAATATGGTATTTATGAGATTTTTGACTGGCACGAAGATTTTAATGCATATTATCTTGCTTTGCTAATCAAGGTGATTGAGATGCACTTGCCTGTTAAATAGAACTTGCTCTTGGATTTTAGTTGTCAGAGATTTACATTTATCTTCTCTTCATTTGAATGCTGCTATATAAGCCCTCCCCTATGAGTCTGAGGGGGAAGGGGGGTCACTATTTTCTTTTTCCTAGAGTACTACTGTTATATGTTGAGAATTTTTTTTCCTAATGCTTGGAGAATGATAACAAAAAAGAATTTTTTATTGGGTTCATTTCATGCTTGGTAAGATTCCAACTGTCAAAACATTATAAAATTTTGAACCTAGAGGCACATTTCATCACCAGAGTACTAATTACTACAGAGAACTGGAGCGAGTTATTATGTGGTAGTATTTATTAGAGCTGCCCAATTTTAATGTTTTTTGGACCAGAGACACTTAAATAAAAGGTTAAGCTGTTTTGGTACAAAAGGGGGAGGAGAAAATGCACAGTGCATGCAACACCATCAAATATAGTTCAGGAAGGGTAGAATTAATTGAAAACTATGCACCTACTTTCACTAAGACTCAGCATCTTATTGTCAGTGATAAGCATGGCAGCTGTAACTTGGTTTATTTTCGCTATGTTCCGTGTTGGGTCCCTCTTCTGCGCTAGGCACTGGTGAAAAGAAGGAAGCGTGAAAGTCAAGTGTCTCCCTTCATGGAGCCTATATTCTTGTGGGGAAAGAGACAATATAGCATGTATATAATACATGGCAAAGACCAGAAACACAACCATAGCAGAGTAGAAGACTAAAGAGTGAGTGGTTGGGGGAAAGAGGCATTTTAAATAAAGTAGTTAAAGGAAGCCCTTCTGAGGATGTGACATTTGAGAATAGCAGTACAGGAAGGTCATTTGAAATATTAATTACATAAAACTTTAAGCTCGAAGATACCTCTTCCACAGTTTATATAGTATGAAATAAAATGATGATTAAATAAAATTTATAAAATATAAAATGAAATAAAATAAGCTATTAAATAAGCAAAAAAAGTCCCATTTAAGAGATGTTTATTAAATATTTATCATGAACAAGGCACTGACTAGATAGTAGACTAGGGAAGAGAAAAGATACAGGGTATCTCTATACTTGGAACAGTTACCATTTTAGTGTGAGTCATTGTGGTTTGCTAACAGTAGGTGAATGGAGTATTCAAAAGCTATGAAGTGTGTGGGAGACAGCAGGCACTTCTATTTGGCCAAACACGTGTGTCAAGTGCCTTGTAAGGTAATTGTTTACAGTTTTGTTCCTTTGTCTCCATCCCTCTTCCCCCTCCCCGCCCCAACCAACACTATGAGGTCCTTCAGTGGTGATCATATTTTTATTCTAAGTCCTCAGTGCATAATAGCTGCTCAGTCAAGGCTCTTTGATTAGGTGAATGAATGAGTCAAAGAAGACAGAAGATAGAACTTAAGCTTTTTTTTTTCTTTTTAAGTATGGTTTTGAAATAAAAGAGAGAGGGTAGCTTACATATATTTGTAAGAGTGGAATTTATTTTACTTGAGACCATGAAGAAATTTATCCAGGTTTGAGAAGAAAACAAGGGACAATGGAAAGGAAGAAGTCAAAATGCCAATGATAACTGATGGAAGACGACTCTAAAAAATTACATAGGGATATGGTCACCTGCCTAGGTAGAGGTTGACCTTGAAAATTTTGCTATAGCATTTTTTCCTTTAAAAACAGGAGAAAAAAATAAGTGGGCTTGAAGAGGTGAAGATTTTTGAGTTGTAGGAAAGAGAAGTCTGGGGTAATGATCTTTGTTACAGTTTTAGTGAAGGAAAAAGGAAGGCCATCTGAAATAAAGAGGAATTTGAAGCCCTTAAAGACAGACAGGTTCTAGAATTTGTAATTTTTCATATTTTAGAAAGGTAATAGATGAATCTACCATATACTAAGTAACACCCTCATGTGGTCAAAGGCAAGTAACGTGTAATCATAGACATTAATATTTCTCTAGTGAAATACATGAATGTTTATACTCAGTGGAATAAAGACAAGAAATAGCCTCCAATCAATATAGTTTGTGCCAAATTTACAAGAAGTAGACACAGAAGAAAACCCTGGATATTAGAATAACAGAGAATGGATGTGACCCTGTGTCGTTTGCATTGCCTGTTTTTGTTTGCAGGGATAATTAAGATGAATCAAGGTGTTTACAATTTTAGAAGTAGCAGGATTTTGGAGGGCCAGGGGAGCATTTGTTGTAGCTGCTGTGATGTCGGGGATGGCGGGGTGGTGTCTCATGGAACTTCATCAGCATGTTCTGTGCGTTTCTGTACACTCTCCCTACACTTGCACACGTTCACTCTGACGCCCAGCAGCCCAAATGGAGATCTAGCGTGGATGAAGCCAGAGTGGGCCTGCAAGTTTATTTGTTTTGTTATTGTTACATGAAACCAAAATGTGTTCCTGTGGCATTGAAAAGCTTAAATTGTGAGACTAGCATACGTTTTAAGATCTAAGGATTCAGGAAGGTATGAAGTTACTGATGTTTTTAGGAGACTTTTTGAGGAAGCCTGTGTTACAGCTTTTTGCTGTTATTATAATTCCTAATATGAATTTCTTCTCCATAAATTGATATATTCTTGAAAACTTTCTTGATAATTTGTTTTTGTCTGAATGGCCAAGAAGTATTTCTGGACATATCTATAGATAGTGAATGATTTAATAAATTATTATGAATTATTGTCAGTGATTTTATTTTTTATGACTAAATGAATTATTTGTACGCATAAACTTTTAGACTGTGTTTTCTAAACAGGATTATAATCCATTTCTCCAATTCTCCAGGTATGGAATTTCTGTACCTGGAGATTTATGCTAGTAGACTTCATATAATCTCAAGTGAATACAATATAAATGCTAAGTAATGACCCCTTAACATTAATATTTTAAAAAATAGTAACGAGAAAAATCAAGTGGTTTTATAGGTTTAATCTTTGGGGGTTTTAATTTCACTTTGAAAATATTCCATACTGAAGATTGTGAAGCTCTACCCAGAGGGGGTTACTGAGAGACCCTGGAGTGGGAGTGTGGAGGAACGAGGGGACAGTCTGAGAGATCCCTTGAGAGACTTAGTTTCCTGGTCAGTGTCTCCCTGTTCAAAACTGCAGACTCACAATGATGAGGATATAACTCAAGGTTCAAGGCTGCCAAACCGGGAGGAGTTCGTTTTCTTTTGTAACTAGAGAAACCTGTTTGACTATGTACAAAACCAATATTTTAATTGAAACAGATTTTAACGTATATACTTGTATTTTTGACATATACAATTTGTGATTATGGAAGAATTAAATATCCTTCATATAGAAGAACTAACGTATATAGCATGCCACTTTGCTTTTGACATTACATATCATGCACTTAAACACTTTGGTTATCAGATTTCAGGAATGATCTTCTAATATTGGAATATAGACACAGATAAAGATATTTGGATTTGGAAAAATATAAAAACCTTTATAAAATATAAAAATATTTAGATTTGATCAAATGACTATAATAGTGAAACAATATAATTGTATAGTAATGAAATCATGTAATTATATTACCTTATATGTATAAAATTCTCCAAAATATTCCCAGTATTTTTAAGAACTTTATATATTAGTCACATCAGATAGTTTCCATTTTTCTTTCTAGGATTTACTTCCAAAGTTTAATGTAAAATGCTTGCTCATAGAATTGTACTAGAGCAAGTTTATATGTTAAAATGTCTCCTCAAGGGCACAGTGTATCCTTTTATGTTTCCAGTATTGTTTTAAGTAAGAAACTATAGTCTTTTCCTGGTGGTATTCAAATATCATTTACATTGATAGTCACAGTTCTATGGAAATCTTTTTAAAAGTTTTTCTTAACTGCTTTAATTTATCCACTTGAACTATTGAATGATAAAAGAAATGTTCCCAATAATTTTGGGGGGGCTGAGGACAAATAAACTTTAAGAAATCTTATTCTGGTGGATGGGATTTTCTAATTTGGCATTTTACATCTAGAATATAAAAGGAGGCTGAAACACAATTGAAATATAAATAATGTTGTTTTGGGGCACGCTACTTAGGGAATGTGCACATAGGTTTGTTGCATTTCTTTTGCTATGTTTTATTCCTAAAATCTTACCCTGAGGAAAAAACTCTCAGTTTCCAGAGTTGTAAGAGTGTTCTGAAATGCTTGAATAGTCCTTTTAATTGGATCCAGTGTTCTGATAGAAGAATTCAAGAACATTTAGATTTGTCCTTACATCATGTGAGTATCCAATAAAATATTTTCCACATGGTGCAGAACGTACTACAATATTTTACGTGAGGAAAAAAGTGCCAAGAGGGAAAACATAAATGAAATTGTGCCTAATAACAGATTTTCTGTGAGTTTCAGGCCAACTATTGTGGTTCCAGAGTTAAATTTTCATATATAAAAAGAACTAGCCTTAAGAGTTTTGCTGTTAACATGTTTATATTTTATTATTCTACTTTATTATTCTCTTTTCTCCCTCTTATGATCTCCAGATTACAGTATCTCACAATACATGCTACCTTCATTTCTCTTTGAAACTCAGCTACTGTTGAATAAGTGGACCATCTGCTTAGTGCCTGGTGAAGCAGATGACTTCTCCATGGTAGTGTCATATTTGAGATGTTCAGTTACTGAATACATATCTATATAAGTTGGGTCCCAATTTTCTGGGAATCAACACTGAAGCATCTTAAGGTAATTGAAATCAGGCAAAATACAAAAATTTCCAGGTTGGGATATTATGGAGTTGTGGGCTACAACTTTACTCTAAGGGTCATTATACTTTTGCATGTTCAGAATTTTATATTTGCCTTAGGATTAAGCATTTACTAATAACTAAAGTATTAATAACTTTAAAGTATTTTAAATGTGTAAGCGATTGTGGAATAATAAGTATATTTTTAAAAAGTTTTATCTTTTTATATTTATTTTGCCTTTTTTAAATTTCAGAATATTATGGGAGTACAAAGGTTTTGGTTACATGAATTACTTTTGTACAGTTTGAGTCAAAGTTACAAGTGTGGCCATCACCCAAATGATGTGCATTGTACCCACTAGGTATGATTTCACCCATCCCCCCCCCTCCTCCTTCCCACCTGCATGATTTCCATTGAGTTTTACTTCCATTTTCTTCTAGAATTCTTACAATTTTATGCCTTTCGTTTAAATCTGTTATCCATCTTGAATTAATTTTTGTGAGTGGTGAGAGATATGGATCCTATTTCTGTCTTCTTCTACATGTGGCTATCCAATTTTTCCAGAATCATTTATTGAATAAATGCCTATTGTATGTTTTTATCTGCTTTTTCAGAGATCAGATAGCAATGTGAGGATGGTTTTATATCGTGGTTCTCTGTTCTGATCCATTGGTCTTTATCTCTGTTCTTGTGACAGTACCATGCTGTTTTGGTTACTGTATTCTTGTAGTATAGCTTGAAGTCTGATAAAGTGATGTCTCCCAATTTGTTCTTTTTGCTTAAGATTTTTTTTTTTGGCTATTTGGAGTCCTTTCTGGTTCCATACGAAGCATAAAATTTTTTCTAGATCTGCAAAAAATGATCTTGGTATTTTAATGGCAGTTCCATTGAATCTGTAAATCACTTTGAGTAGTATAGGCATTTTAACAATGTTAATTCTACCAATCCATGAGCATGGTATGTTTTCCATTTGTTTACCCTGTATTTCCTTCCGCAGTGTTTTGTAGTTCCCTGTAGAGGTCTTTCCCTACTTGGTTAAATATCTTCCTATGTATTTTATTTTCTTTATTGCTATTGTGAAAGGTATTGAGTCTTTGACTTGATTCTCGGCTTGACTTTTGTTGATGTATAGGAATGCTACTGATTTATGTACATTGATTTTGTGACCTGAGACTTTGCTGAATTTATTTATCAATTCCAGGAGTCTCTTTGCAGAATCTTTGGGGTTTTCTAGATATAAGATTACATCATCAGCAAAGAGTGACAATTTGACTCCTTTCCCTATTTGGATCCCCTTGATTTTCTTCTCTTGCCTGATTACTCTCTCTAGGACTTCCAGCACTGTGTTGAATAGAAGTGTTGACAGTAGGCAACCTTGTGTGATTTCAGTTCCAAGCAGGAATGCTTTCAATTTTTTCCCATTCAGTATGATGTTGGCTGTGGGTTTGTCGTATATGGCTTTCATAATTTTGAGATATATTCCATCTGTGCCTATTTTGTTAACAGTTTTATCATAAAAGAGTGCTGAATTTTGTCAAATGCTTTTTCTGCATCTTTTGAGAGAATCATGTGGTCTTTGTTCTTCTATTTATGTGGTGAATCACATTTACAGATTTGCATATGTTGGACCATTCTTGCATCTCTGGGATGAAGCCCACTTGATTGTGGTGGATTATTTTTTTGATGTGCAGCTGTATTTGGTTTTCTAGGATTTTATTGAGTGTTTTTACATTTATATTCATAATTTATATTGGTCTGGAGTTTTCTTTTTGTTGTTGTTGTCTCCTTTTCTGACTTTGGTATGAAGGTGATGTTGGCCTCATAGAATGAGTTGGAGAGGATTCCTTCATTCTCTATGTTATGAAATAATTTCTACATTATAGGTTCCAGTTCTTCTTTGTAGGTCTGGTAAAATTTGGCTGTGAAGCCATCTCATCTGGGCCTTTTTTTTTTTTGTTGGGAGATTTTTTTATTGCTGTTTCAATTTTGTTACTTGATATTAGTGTTTTCATAAGTTTTGTTTCTTGCTGATTTGAGCCTAGGGAGGTTGTGTGTTTCAAAGAATTTGTCCATTTCCTCAATGTTTTCAAGTTTATGTACACAAAGATTTTTATAATATTCAGAGATGATATTTTGTATTTCTGTGGTATCAGTTGTAGTATCAACTTTTTAATTTTTGATTGAGCTTATTTGGGTTCTTTTCTGTTTCTGATTAGTCTAACAAGAGGTCTGTCAATTTTATTTGTCTTTACACAAAACCAACTTTTTGTTTCATTAGTCTTCTGAATAATTCTTTTGTTATCAATTTCATTTAGTTCTGCTCTGACCTTATTTATTTCTTTTCTTCTGCTGGATTCGGGATTGATTTGCTTTTCCTTTTTCATTTTCTTGAGATAATTAATTAGATTGTTTGTGATCTTTCCCTCTTTTGAATGTAGGCGTTTATGGCTATGAATTTTCCTCTTATTATTGTTTTTACTGAATTCCACAGATATGGATTTTGTGTCCCCTTTGTCATTTAGTCTGAAGAATTTTTTCATTTCCATCTTAATTTTGTCCTTGACCCAATAATCATTCAGCAGTAGGTAATTTCCATGACTTTGTGTGGAGTTGTTTCTGTTGGAATCGATTTATAATTTTATTCCACTGTGATCTGAGAAATAACATGGTATAATTTCTATTTTTTTAAATTT
>CAUYSK010027678.1:0-15547 GCA_963575035.1 Avahi laniger
AATTAATTTCTTTCTATTTTTAGTAGAGACGGGGTCTCGCTCTTGCTCAGGCTGGTTTCGAACTCCTGAGCTCAAACAATCCGCCCGCCTCGGCCTCCCAGAGAGCTAGGATTACAGGCGTGAGCCACCGCGCCCGGCCCCTTTTTCAATTTTTACTTCATTGTTCAAGTTTTAAAACTATAAACTGATTAAAAATGGTGCTTTATTATCAAAAACCACATGTTGTTTTTTGTGTCTTTCCAAGGAATCAACACTTACATTTTCCTGAGGATAAGGGTCCATTATCCAGCACTTTCCATCCACTTACCAAGTACTTATATAAGGATGAAAACATCATTTTCTGAAGCAGGCAGGTGGTACCATTTATAACAACAGCTGGATCGATGTTGTGTTATTCCTGCTCCCCCTTACCAAAGTTCTGCTGTTCTTTCACCTGGTATGCCTAATCTCACTTAGCTGACGCAACCTGGAAGGTCCCTGGCAATGTAGGATTTTAAGACTATGATAAAGTCAAGAAGAGTTTCCACAAAGTAGCACTCAAGCTGAATTCATTCAAATATACATTAAACTACAGGATTCACTTATTTGTAATTTACCAATAGTCAGTAGATTTAAGTTCCAATAGGCAAAGGACTTTGTCTGTTTTGTTCTTCATTGAATCTTCAGTGTTTGTACATATTGAGTACTAAATAAAATTACTTGGCAATTGAATCTCTAATACAATTTGGGGACTTACAACAATGACAACAAAAATCATGCTCAAGTAATCACTACAGATGAGCAGTGAATACAAATTTTAGGATAGGGAGTCAGAACTGCAACAAAGTCCTTTCACAATAACTTGAGCCCAGTGGTAATTACGCAAGTCCTCTGCTTTCCTTGCTCCCCTCACACTTCCCTCAGGCTGAGGACTCTTGGGTTCCAGCTCCTACTCTCTAGGTTCCTGACATATCTTTCTGCTGACATTGGCCAAAATGTAGGTGTCAACTGAAGCAAGTCAAAATTATTACCGGTAAACAAATCTACAATGTAATGTATATCTAAAATCAACAGCAAACTTGATAAACACAATACTCAAGTCATTTCTTAGAAGTACTAATAGTTGCAATTTCATTTTTTACTTTCTGAATGTATGTAATGCATGAATTTATTGATTTATTTAAACTCTAGTCCACTCAATATTTGAGAAGGCTTTTTCTTTTTTTAACCAATTTAAGATAGCATAAAGAGTTGTTTATGCCCCTAATGTACAATTTTATCATTTTCTTCCCTTTAAAGAGTAAAGTAAATTAAAAGTCTAGAACAACAGCCCTCAACACCCATGCTAACAGGTTATGTAGGTCACAGCATCTGGCCCACTTTTGGCAGCCACCATCCTCGACTCCCACTACCACAACACCTGAATTTGCCCGTGCCACCACACAAAAATAGAGTCAGAGCCATCAGCAATATTTGCTGCAAGAAAAAAACTTTTCTATCCAATAGATGTTCAAGTTAGCAGCCCACTGGAATGCTATTTCTAAACACAAGAATGAGTAGCAACAGGTCTCTTATTTAGAACTATTTCTCATGCTTAAGGATTCAAAGTTAGAGCTGACAAGCAAGGTATGGTATGAAATCTCACAAACAGGTGGAGACGGGCAAGGTAACCCAGGGCATTGCCTCTTTGGAGGAGGCAGATTCACACTGCCACATACACAAAAGGCCAAAGGGAAGTTGGTCCAAGGGTTGTGGATTATTGTTAAGTTGATTTAACATTTTCTCCCCCCACAACCACACTTGACTAGCAAAAAACAAAAGGCCAAAGAGTCTTTGTAACTAGCAATTCTGTGAAGAATTTTTGGGTATTAGTAGACTCCATTTATGTTATTTCCTCTTGAAGCTGGAATGAACATTCACCAAAGTTCGGTTGCGTTTACCTTTTCTTCCTTTTCCTACACCTCAAGATTAAAGGTACAATTCATTTTATGGGTAAACAATTTTATGGAGATGTTATTTTCTATAAAATGAAAGTTACATGTAAGTGCATCTATTTCCTAAGTTTTATTTGAAATGAAAAAATAAGAGAAATTTGTAAGTAAAGGGAAAGAAATGATTTTAAATGGATGAGAAATCTAGGATTACTTTATAGTTTATTTATTACCCTGAAGCACAGTTTTGCTAAGATTTAAGGTTATTCAATAAGTTGTAAGAACACCACCTAAATTGACATGCCCTAAGTAATTAATTTGCATTTATAAAAATCTGATTAATCTGCCTTCTCAAGCCAGACATGAAATAAGTTTCTGAAAATTTAGAAGGTATCCATGGTAGGCTACTAATTGTCTCAATTCATTCTTTTTTAATAATTGAGGTTTAGCTAGTCACACCTACAGACTATATTTCCCGGCTTCTCTCTTGTAGCTAGACATGGCCATGTAATTCATTTTCTCCAATGAAATGGAAGCAAAAGTGATGTGCATATCTTCCTCATCACTTGCTTGGCTTCTCTCTTGCCCCACTACCCCTACTCCTTGCTTCGGGCTAAAACTCCAAGTGGTTACCTCTACTTTGACAAAAACCTAAGGAGAAGGAGAAACAGCAAGTTGAAAGGAATCCTGATCTCTGAATTACCATGGGGTGTGAAAGAAACTTCCAATGTGGTTAAGCCACTGCACTTTGGAATCTCCGTTATATTAACTTACTAATAATATTAATTAACAAAAATAAAACTCAACATCATAACGGTAACACAGAAAGAAAGTTTAAGTATTTTAAGCAAGGATCAAGATAACTAACTTGAACTCTCTCATACTAGGTTTTTAACTAACTTAAATTTCACACTGGACTCTAGACAGCTTCCAACCACTGGACGGATTGAAAATATATACAACAGGCAAGCACAGTGGCTCGTGGCTGTGGTCCCAGCTACTCAGGAGGCTGAGGCAGAGAGGCTCACTTGAGCCCAGGAGTTCAAGGCTGCAGTGAGCTATGATAGTGCTACTGAACTTCTGTCTGGGCAACACAGTGAGACCCTCACTCTAAAAAGTGAAAATTAAAAGAAAATATACGTATAATGATCAGACGGTATCCTTCACATTTAACATCAGCTCTAATATTAAATGCTAGTAAAGGAAAATTATTATACTTTTTTTCTACCACAACTGATTGAGGGGGGAAAACTCAGTCTTGTTATGACTCCTGTTTTTTTTTTTTTTCTCCTGAGGAAGAGTCTTGCTCTGTCAACCCAGGTAGAGTGCAGTGGCATCATCATAGCTCACTGCAACCTCAAACTTCCGGGCTCAAGCAATCCTCTTGCCTCAGCCTTCTAAGCAGCTGGGACTACTGGTGTGCGCCATGGCGCCAGCTAAATTTTCTGTTTTTAGTACAGATGGGGTCTCACTCTTGCTCAGGCTGATCTCCAACTCCTGAGCTCAAACAATCCTCCTGCCTCAGCCTCCCAGAGTTCTGGATTACAGGCATGAGCTACTGCACTCGACCTCCTTTCTTTTTTGTGTGTGTTTGTTTTTTTAGAGACAGGGTTTTGCTCTGTCACCTAGGTTGGAGTGCAGTGGCATGATCATAGATTACTGTAGCCTCCAACTCCTGGGTTTAAGCAATCCTCTTGCCCCAGTCTCCTGAGTAGCTAGGACTATAGGCACATGCCACTATGTTAATTTTTTTTTTTCATTTTTGTAGAGATGGGGTCTCCCTATGTTGCCCAGGCTGGTCTCAAACTCATGGGATCAGGTGATCCTCCCACCTCAGCCTCCAAAAGTGCTAAGATCATAGGTGTGAGCCACTGCACCCGGCCAAGACTCCTTTCTTTTAAAGAAACCTCTATTATATATGATGCTACACTCAGTGTCACAGAGATCTTTCTTCTAGAAAAGTCTGTAACTCAAAACATTCTACAAAGACAAACATTAAATCTCCAGCTGAGTAAACAGTTCACAGGTACTTGAAAGTATATTCAAGTATCAGCATGTACCCTTTTGTATCAGCAAAAACTGAAATGTGAAAAAATAAACACTTCTCAATTTGGATTAAGATGTGGAACTCAGAAGCATTTCAGAATTATCAGAAGAATCCCTTTTCTGTTTTTTTTCTCACTTTGTACATTTTTTCTGAATAATCTTGTCCACTGCTGACTCCCAAATCAATTATTTCTAGAGACCAAACCTGAGCTCTAGAGCCATAAATCCAAACAACTCATTCTACCACCTGTGCTCTGGATCCTCTTTAAGACCTTGCTCCATCAGTTTTCTTCACACTCCAAATCTTTTTTTTTTTTTTTTTTAGAGACAAGAGTCTTCCTCTCTCACCCTGGATAGAGTGCAGTGGCATCACTGTAGCTCACTGCAACCTCAAAACTCCTGGGCTGAAGATGCTCTTGTCTCAGCCTCCTAAGTAGCTGGGACTATAGGCACGTGCTATGATACCAGGCTAATTTTTCTGTTTTTAGCAGAGACAGGGTCTTGCTTTTGTCAGGCTGGTCTTGAACTCGTGAGCTCAAGCAATCCTCCTGCCTTGGCCTCCCAGAGTACTAGGATTACAGTAGTTAGCCACCACGCCTGGCCCACTCTCCATATCTTTAATCAGTCTCTATCCACCCATCTCCCCTCCTAGACCCTTCTCAGCAGCACTTAATATGGATAAGTCTCTCTATACCAAAAAAGCAAGCAAGCAAACAAAAACACTAGAACTGGTCGGACGCAGTGGCTCACGCCTGTAATCCTAGCACTCTGGGAGGCCGAGGCGGGCGGATCGTTCTGAGCTCAGGAGTTCGAGACCAGCCTGAGCAAGAGTGAGACCCCGTCTCTACCAAAAATAGAAAGAAATTAATTGGACAGCTAAAAATATACACAGAAAAAATTAGCCGGGCATGGTGGCTCATGCCTGTAGTTCCAGCTACTTGGGAGGCTGAGACAGTAGGATTGCTTGAGCCCAGGAGTTTGAGGTTGCTGTGAGCTAGGCTGATGCCATGGCACTCGCCCCAGGCAAGAGAGTGAGACTCTGTCTCAAAAAAAAAAAAAAACAGTTTGAAAAATATTAAAGTTATGGCAAACACATGAAGAAAATAAGCCAGTTTTTTTAATACATATCATATAAACATGAATTTTAAGTTATTCCTTTATAGGTGCTGAATCTTACTATTACAGAACTGTTTAACAGACTGACCTGAAACAGAATTACACTAATGCAAAATTTGCTACTTAAGGATACTTTTTGAACTGTTAAGTGATGGAAACATGTTTACTATAATAAACATTTAAGGGACAGAGGGAAAGTATTATTTCCACTTTCACGAAGTCTACCGTCCAGGGAAAAGAGACCTGAAAAGTTAAGGCCTAAATAAACACTTGAAAGCCGGGGCGGTGGCTCACGCCTGTGATCCTAGCACTCTGGGAGGCGAAGGCGGAAGGATTGCTTGAGCTCAGGAGTTCGAGACCAGCCTGAGCAAGAGCGAGATCCTGTCTCTACTGTAAATGGAAAGAAATTAGCTAAACAACTAAAAATAGAAAAAATTAGCTAGGCACAGTGGCACGTGCCTGTAGTCCCAGCTACCCAGGAGGCTGAGGCAGGAGGATCACTTGAGCCCAGGAGTTTGAGGTTGCTGTGAGCTAGGCTGACGCCATGGCACTCTAGCCCAGGCAAGAGAGTGGGACTCTGTCTCAAAATAAATAAATAAATACACATTTGAAGATAAAAATAAAAGGGATCTCCTAAGACAATAATTGATTAAAAGCAAAGAGAAAAGTAGCACAATGACTTTTCCAGAGTTGTGAGAAGATAATTACCATAGCTTTATGTCTTTGTTCACATGTGGTCTACTAACCTACTTATGTTTATCATTCACACAGAACACCCTAATTTCTATGCTGTTCCGTTGGCTCTTGCTCCAACAGCTCTGACAGAACTACTCCTAAACAAAGAATCCAGCCAACGTTCTCAGATATATAATCCTAGCCATAGTCCACAAGTTCCCAATGTACACTGAGCCTCAGCATCAAAGATGACAGTCATTTTCTTTTAATTATCCTGTACCCCTTCATAATGACATTGACAAATAGACATGTGGTATCTCATTGTCAAGACAATGTCACTACTACAATAGTAATGTCAGTAAAAGCCCACATTTCACCTCTCTCAATTGCTGTAGCCAGTCATTTGAGTAAAAAGCAATGCAGACTTGTGAATAATCCAAAATAATTATTTCTAAGTCATCTGAAAATAAGTGCACAGTCATACTCCATCTCCTATGACTAAATCTCAACTTCCATCTAGCCAAATCAATAACTGATAATCTAAGACTCAGCTAGTAAGAGAAATGCAGAAAATTCACAAAAGAGCAATTCAACTGATCATTTCTCTCAACTATGGCACTGTTTGTAGAGTTAACAAACATCAACTACTATGCAACGACTTTCTAAGATCTTAATACATAGTATAAAAGGAGTCCATATCTAAAATTACTAAATCTGGAGTGTCAAATTAGAGAAGTATACCAGGTATACTTTAAAACTTTCAACTTAAGAGAAGTATGAATGAAATAGCTAATTTTTTTTTTTCTTTTAGGGGAGGGAGAGAGGGCTGAAACAGATGACCTCTACAATCAGAAAATATATTCAGGAGGCCAAATTAATTATTTCATAACATGAAATGAGTCATAAGAAAAAATAAGGTTATAAAATGAAAAAAGAAACATAATACAAAAAATACAATTTTAGAATATCCCAATACTGCTACATTTTCAAAAATGTTTAGAATCACAATAAAACTTCAATAAAATAATGTTTTTGCAGTTTTGGGATAGAAAGTTTATACCAAATAATTAGAGTCCCAAATATGTTAAAACTAAAAATTTGCTACAAACAACTTTCCATTTGATATTTTAAGATTTCTAGAATTGACAAAATGAAATGTCTTTTTTTCTTCCATTAATTTTACGTATCACCATGAGTGTACCATTCTCTTAAGAATGGTTTCTGAAAACATCATCTAACTGTAATCTTACTTGGTTATTTGTGACTTTGTTCTAGGAAGAAACAGTAGGAAGGAAAAAAAAGAAGGTAACGGGAAGAATGTCTCAAAGGGATCATGTAAGTCTGAAAACCACTACTTTGAATTGTATACTGAAGAAGTCTAGTAATATTATACTGTAGAGCTTCCTCAGCATTGTAGGTGTGTCAGAATATTGATCTCCTATCTCCCAGTGTTTCAAGCAGAGCTGCCTGGCCAAGTGTTTCCAGCCTCCCAACCTCATCCATCTTAGAGAATGTTACACAACCTGAAAGAAGGTCGGGAGGCAATGACAGAATACATTAAAGCAGTTACAACTTTAAAATACATACTCTCCAATAAGAAATTCAAAATTGCATTTCTTACTTGATTTTATTGCATTGATCCTAGGGACTATTTCAATGTTATCAAGTAATCAAATCTCATGTAAATATAACATGTTTTTAAAATATAGTTTCTCTTAGGGCTTAAGTAACCTCTTCTTCAACAGCAGTAGCCTGGTGTAGCTAAGACAAAGAAATCTACTAAAAGCTTTTTAGATAAGTACATAGTGAGAGCAGCATTCCATTTTATAGCATACTTTTCCTAAACTACTCTCATATCACCAAAATATCAATTTCTTAAACTTCCATGTTTTCTCTCCACAGCACTATTGTCTTCTAATATATGACTAACTTAAATATTTTGTTTTTACCTGTCTCTCCCAACTAGAGAGACAGATAATTTATCATTAAATATGCAAGGGCAGAAATCTTGTCTGCTTTTGTTCACTTCTATATCCCTAGCACCTAGGGATTTATTTATTACTAAATCCACAAGGGCAGAAATCTTGTGAGCTTTTGTTCACTTCTCTGTCCGTAGAACCTACATTAAGTGCCTGACACACACACAGTGGGCACCCAAAAAATAACTGCTGAGTGAATGAACAAATCTGACAATTTGGTTGTAGATTTATGTATAAACCAGTTGTTTTAAAAGAGTTAAACTTTGCTATTATAATGGTCAGAAAATAAATTTTGCACAACAAAGACACAGAATAACCACATAGAAAGTAGTACTGTGTTTCAAAAAGTTTCATTTGTCTATACCTAAATATTTTTAAAGATGCTGAAAATCTGTACCAGATATTTAGAAGGTTTATAAGACAGTCTGAGGTAGTACTTAGGGCACAGAAAAATGCACTACTGCACTGGCAAATATTTGTTTCCACTGTTTAAGTCACCCGGTAAAATTCAAGATTACCGATATCGTTCTTAGAAACAAATATGTCTTTTCCAGATACTTTAAATCTAACCAGATGACACACTATGCTCTCTTGTCAAATTTAATCACAAGTGTCATGGATTTTAATCTTAAATTTTTGGTCTTAAATAATGTTTTAATCTTGATACAGACAATAATCTTAAATTGGTCATAAACAATGTTTTAATTTTAACACAGATAAAAGTCTTAAAGTGGTCATATAGCCCATTTACTGTTCAACTAGTGTCCCACAGTTCCTTTTTTGGCCTCAAATGATGAAACTTCTCTAACGTCTCTGGGGAGACTAGTGTAAAGTATAATGTTTCCTGAAATTGTTCTTGTTTTTCCCCTGCACCATTTCGTGACATCTCTTCAACTAGATATGTTACATACAACTTTTCTGTTCTGCAGGCAAGTCCAGAGGGAGAAGCCAAAGGTAAGAGAACATTGTAAGGAAAACAGGTTGAAAGGGGATAACATAAAAGCACAGAAGGAAATGTGAAGCAAAGAAATATTTGCACAAAAGAGGAAGAAAATGCAGAAAAGAAAAAAAAACAGTCCTATCCTACAAGAGAAAAAATGGAGGGGGACAGAAGCTTGCTCTTATTATTCTAGAAACAAAAGCAAAACACGCCTCTAAGAAAACGTGGTCTCTTTCTTAAGGGTACGTTATTAAAACTCCAAAAAACATTGTTGACACTCCAAAAGTGTTCTACCTTCGCTTCAAATATGCTTTTATACAGGCTAGTCTTCATCTGTAAATTAAATGCAACCTATAGATAATGCATAGTCAATCTCTACAAAACTAAAATTGTGGTTGCCATCTTTGCCTGCAAAAAAACAAACTCCCTGGATCTGGAAAAAAGGAGTAAATTAAGTTGGAAAGCGAGAAAATCACGCATTGCCACGTCAGGTTGATATGACACAGGTTAACAAACGCCTCCTACCAAACTAAGGTTCCACTAAGGGTCTGCTGGGGAAGAAGGGCAAACAGCCTTACAGCGACCGCAAGGGTGGGGCATCACAGGGAAAAAAATTAGAGGACGAGCTATCCCGGGAGGTTTAAGGAGGCTAAGTACTCAGCCCTCAGGAGATTGCACATTAGGCGGCAAACGATATTGGCATACTAAGAGCAGCTTCGCGGGGAAGGAGAAAGTGGATGGCTGAAAGAATGTTCGTGAGAGTGCAAAGGCTAATAGAAGAAGGTACCCACGGAGCAAAGAGTCCAAAGGAAGAGAGCGAAGGGGCCGAGCTGTCTGGAAGGCCGGGCGTGGGAGGCCTGAGCAGAGGCAGCTAAGCGCTGTCTGCAGCCAACAGCCTTCTCTGGGAACGCCTTTTCAGCTCCCCCACACTCAGCCCCTCTCAGGGCCACCCTTGCCCCAGCTACAACGGCGGGCGCAGCTGTTTCCGCCGAGCCAGGGACCGCGGGAGGAAAGGCATCCCTCGGGCTGGCGGGCGGCAGGCCAGCAGCGGCTGTCTGTGTGTGCCGGGAGGCGATCCCGAGACGACCAACGCCAAACTTAGCCCCTTCTCCCCCTAAGCCTTCTTTATCCCCCAACTTCCCGGCCAGCTGATGTCCGCTTCGACTGACCGAGACCCCCCCACACACACCCGCCCTTCCTCTCACCGCCTCTCACCCCTCCCCGACACCTTGAGTTGAGGAAAAACCGGCCACCCGGAACGCTCCCGAGTCCGCCCAGGTGTCCCCGAGTCCTGGACACCGCCCCCGACTGACTGCTGGCACCCTCTCGGCGGCTCCCTCGCCCGCCCAGATGCAGCAAACTCCTCTCACCTGCATTGACGCCATGATGGTACCATCCCCCCAAGGCCGGCGAGGCCAGAGACGCAGGGGGCGGAGCTGCCGTGCTCGCGTCACGCCGCGGGGGCCCAACATCCCGGGCGCGGGGGGCGGGGCCTCCGATGGGAAGGGGATGGCGCGAGGAGATTGGCTGGCGCGTAGGGCGGCCGGGGGAGGGGCGGGGCGAGGGCGCGGTAAATGGCGTTGTAGGTACCCCCGATCCGTGGTCGGCGGCGGCTTCGGACCCGTCCTTTATTCCTTTTGCTGAGGAGATGCCGCTCCAGTTTTTGACTCGGCCACGGTCGTTGGTCGTTTTCTTCTGTACCACGAGGTCCTGATGATGTCTGGATCCGTTCAGGTTTTTCTGTTTCGCTTTGGTGTACGGTATACAGATTTTTCCTTTCGAATGTCTTTTCCTCACCACCAAGCCCACTCTCACACCCTTGGGGCCAGATAAAACTTCCCGCGCGGCTGCTTTCTGATCTTCGTGGCCCTGGAAAGCTCCTCATTTTCCTAATTTGGGGAAGAGAGATACAGGTTTCCTTGTACAACGGAATGAGAAATGAGAGCAGAACAACACTGGTATTTTAAAGGCAAGCGTATTTAGACTTGTAGAGCTGAAACTTGCCTGAAAGGGGAGAGAAAATTTTGAAGTTTTTCTTTTGTTTGTGTGCAATTTACGCTTCCTTACTTCAGTCCCTGAGTTTTAAAATTTCACATGTATCAATAATAGTTATGGCTGTTACAGAAGTCTAAATTTGATTAGAGATTTGACCCTAAGGATAAATTTCATATACCAGTGTCATGTTATATCTTCTATCACATCCAGGTTTCAGCCTGTTTCGTGGTGGGCAGTTTTGTGGTCATCCGACCTAGGGATGAATTTGGGTAGGGAAAGCTGAGCATACAGAATTTATTTTAGGACTGCACCAGTTCTGCCAACATTTATTAGAAGTCACGTTTTTAAAAGCTATTCCAGAACTGAAGATGTCATTGGTTTATAAGAGGAAAATGGAAACCAAAAGCTTGCACCTCGTCGTGTACTGTCTCTAAAAATTAAGGTTGCTGACACATGGAATTGAAGGCTTTTACTTTAGCAGAATGAAAGCTTAAAATCTGTCCTTTTTTTGACTCAGCTTCATTTTTAGAAATTTAAGATATAAATATAAAAGCAATGTAGGATATCATTCTTTACACTCTTTATGTTCTCTGGGAACTTCTCTAATGTGAAATATATTCAAAACGGAAAAAGATCTTTAAAATACTTCCAGGTATGCTACGGTATAATATTGAACACACTATATTCTTCATCACTAGAGAAGCAGTTATAGTGGTATACTCATCCCTCTATCGTACTTCCTATTGCCAGAAATGGGCAATAGGGCAAAACAAAGGGTTTTTCCTTTGTTGTGCAAAATGACTGTGTCCTTGAGGAATGTTTGGATGCTCTTGGCAACCGGGAATCAACCAGAAGCATATCAGGTGGTAGCCTAGTTGTGTTGTCAACATTACAACAGTGGGGAAAACCCACATATCCCAGTGAAAGAGGAAAACTTAGAGAAAAAGTTTCCAGTATATTTTCTTATAGAGATATTTATTCCTATGATCTTAGAAGATCAGATTTTACTATCTAAGCCTCACTTTGCTTAAAAGCTGATTCTTCCAGAAGGTATAAGTGGCATCAGAAGACCCCACAAACAAAGCATTATGGCATCATCAGAGCCAACAACCTACCACGACAGATACTAATAAGGAAAAACCGAGGTTACAGGAATTCTAACACTTCTCACAGTGGAACTTGGGTTTCATATATGTAGAAAAGATCTTCATAGGAATATCCTTTCTAGGAGATACTAAATAACACATAATTATCTATCTTCTTCATTTTTCCATTAATATTTAATAGAAAGAGCTTGACATACTCAGGAGCCAAAACAGTGACTTTCAGATGGTGTAGGGATATATAATTATCTCCAGTGAGTGTGAAATATTTATATTTAAAACAATTATGCAATGTTTGAAGACTAGTCTCACATCTCATTTTTTTCTCAGAGTGAATCTTACTATTAGATAGGCAAAAGTTAAAATGTCTGTCAATACCAAAAGTGGGAGAGGAAATGGAGCTTTCATTAAACTCTACAGGAGTGAAACTGGTACCATCACTTTGGAAAATAGTTCAGCAATAATGAAGTCAAAGTCTCCCATATCCTTACAGAATCTTATTAATAGCATCATTTGTAATAAAAGATACTTAAGAGACATATTAACAAATGCAATATGTTAACTTCATTTGGATCCTGATTCTAACTGTAAAAAAAAGATATTTTTGAGACAACTAGAGAAAATTAAACATAGAATTGATATTAGGTGATTTAAGGTATATTTTTGTTAGATTTTATATTAGTATTCATTTTTTAATTTCCACAACAATTAGAAATGACCATCAGGTTGCAAGGAGGTGATTCTACCTCATCTCACAAACTACCCCTATCTCCACGCCCAGAAAAACAAAAAATCAGGACATACACAAGCTCTGTATGTGCCTAAGGTCTTCCCTTCCAAGGTAAAGGGAAAGCCTGAGACACAGAGGACTAAATTAGCAGCTGGACTTTCTGGTAGTAAAAGGAAGGAAATATGGGAAACCAAATAGTCTAGTAACATTGAAAGACCCACAAAAGGACCACTGGGCAAGTGTCACAATATCAATAATGTAATGGGATTTATGAATGATATTATCTAGTGATTCACTAGACTGGAAGTTAAGAGCAGTGCTGTGGGGATTTGTTTGCTGGACCGTGAAGAGGCAAAGTTGACAAGACCTTGCTTGAATGTGTCTCCATAGAGTAGTTTGTTCTTAGTCTCATAGTGGCTGATCTCACCAAAGAAATGGAGGCAGTTCAGCAACCAACAGCTTGTTTATTGAATACTGGGAAAGGCACCAAACTAAGAATCCAAGGCTTATACTCTTATCCTAGCTCTGTCTTTAGCAAGCTTGGGCAATACTCTTAATCTCTTTGGGTTTATTTCCTTGTCAATAAAATGAACAAGTCAGACTGTGTAATCTTTATAGTTTCTTCCAGATTTCAAATTCTGTACATCTATTAAAAAAAATCAAAATTTAAAATGATTTCTGCAGCTGTAGCTGAAATTGGGGTAAAAAAGAAAAAAAAGGAAGAAAAAAGTTTTATAAAAAATAAAAAGAAAAGAAAAAACAGAATGATTTGTCTAAAATACCATGTTAAAAAGTCTAAGATAAAATGCAATGGAAATGCTATACTATTTTGAGTTTGAAAATCACTTTTATAAATATATTAAGGAATGAACTTGGCTTCATTGTAATTTATGTAGAAATACTAGGGAGAAGGGTTTATTTAACAATTTCAAAATGCTAATGTAATCCAGTTGAACTATAGATTGGATTTCATAACGAATCTCCACATTCACAATTTAGAGTAGTATTTTACAAAAGGTTTATCTCCACAATTTAGAGTGATACTTTAAGAAAGGCATATCTACAAAGCAGAAGCGTATTTTTAAAAATAATTTTAAACCCAAACCAATCATTTTGTGTAAATCTTTATAAAGGACAAAGAAAATTAGCAAAACAACAGTGGTTTATATGTATGACTCATTCTACGTGTCAAAGGTAGCTGATTTATATATATATACATATATATCTGGTTTGCAGATAAAATTGTGAATCAGGAGAACTTTTACTCGTTTTCTTTGCTCCTGTCTAGTAAGAGTTCTTTTACACATGTCTGCAGCCCTTGAGCACATTCCTGATTTATTTGTCCCCTGGAGCTCTTACCAAACATATTCATAGCAAGTCATTACTTGAAAAAGCTATGGTTCCTTTTTTGTTGTTGTTTTGGCCACGGACCCCTTTAAAAATCAAATGAAATCCATAGACCCATTTCACAGAAAAATGCACATACCCATGAAATTTTGTATTTTGGTAAAAGCGGGACAGCCAGGTATTGTATGCCACTTGAAGATGGTATAATAGGAAGTAACAGAAGAAGTACTCTTGCCAAAATAATCTAATCAAGATTCTGTAGCTCATGATCAGTTCATAGGAAATACAGGGTGAGAGAAGTGCAAAACAGAGGAACTTATTATATAATGAGCCTGCAAACCAAGGCCAGATTATAGGAATTTCTACAGGACAAATGACACAGTTTCTTAAAGAAATGCTGTAAAAGAGACAGAGGGAAACTGCCGTAGATTACAAAATACTCAGGAGACATATTAAACAAATGCAGTATGTTAACTTTGTTTGGATCTTGATTCAAACAAACCAAGTGTAAGAAGACATTTTTTAGATGACAGGAGAAATTTCAACACAGACTGCATATAGTTTTTAAAAAACAGATTGAAAGAACATTAGAGAGGAAATGATAAATGTGGAAGTCATAAAAGTGTCATTAAGTATATAGGCATAGTTGATAGTTTCTGAAGAAAAACAGTGACTTGAACAAAAAATTATTAAAAGATAGGTCACATAATCAGAAATATATACTTTGTCTTTGTCCTAGGTTCCCAACACAGAACTCCTAAACCCTTGTAATTTACTGAGTGATAGGAACATCTTTTGTTCTAATGTTGTGATTCTTAGCAAGCTCCTAGATAGCTTCAGATGGAGGCTGGTTACCAGAAAGATCACACCTTGATTAGAATCCTGGAACTTTCAGCCTCCAACCCCAACTGCTGGGGAGAGGAGAGGAGCTGGAGATGGAGTTAGTAATTGATCATGCCTACATGATAAAACTCCCATAAAAAGCTTGAAATGATGAGGTTCAAAGAACTTCTGAATTCCTAAATGCATCTACATGCTGGGAGGGTACACACCCTAACTCGAGGGGACAGAAGCTCCCGTGCTCTGGACCCTTCCAGACCTTGCCTTATGTACCTCTTCATCTGGCTATTCATTTGTATGTTTTATAATATCCTTTATAAGAAACAAGTAAACATAAGTAAAGTGTGTTCTGAGATCTGTGAGTCATGTTTTTTTTCTTTAGAGATAGGGTCTTGCTCTGTTGCCCAGGCTGGAGTGCAGTGGTGTAATCATAGCTCACTGCAGCCTTGAACTCCCTGGCCTCAACCAATCCTCCCACCTTGGCTTCCCAAAGTGCTGGGATTACAGGTGTGAACCCCTGCTCCTGACCTCCATTTTAGTTCAGACAACTTTCACATTTCCCCCTTTTGGTCAGGATCTTTTTCCAAAAGTATCACTGATCGATCATCCTGTAGTTAGGTTTTGATTGTCCCTCAGTGCCAGGGTGGACCTGTTTCAGTCCTGCTGGTCCAGTCCCATGTGGGAGATAGTGATTGGCCTCTAGGAGTCAGTGTCAAAACCCTTTTAGCCAAATAAGGGAGATTTTGAGGAAGTGGATTTCAGGCTAAATCTACCTAGAGTACATTGTTAAGTTAGATTTTGTCTGCTCTGTAGGTGTTTGTTATCATCTCAAAGTGCTGGGCCAGCATTATTCTGTTAGGAGTTGT
>CAUYSK010027682.1:0-46998 GCA_963575035.1 Avahi laniger
AAAAGGTAGGACATCTCAAAGCTGGAGCTTACAGGTTATAAGTCGATTTAAAGACTTTTTGATTTATAATTGGTTAAAGAAATGAAGCTTTGTCTAAAGGCTTAGGATGTTTTAAGATAAGGAAGTCTCAACTCCTCAACTCCTCAAACTCCTGGGCTCAAGCAATCCTCCTGCCTCAGCCTTCCAAGTAGCTGGGACTACAGGCACATGACACCATGCCCAGCTAATTTTTTCTATTTTTTAGTAGAGATGGGGTCTCACTCTTGCTCAGGCTGGCGTCGAACCCCTGAGTTCAAGCAATCCTCCAGCCTCAGCCTCCCAAAGTGCTAGGATTACAAGAGTGAGTGTCTTTGCTTATTTTAAAAGAATTAACATGATTGCTATAATTTCTGTGGAGGGCAATTTGGTAATCTCCAAGAAAATTACAAATGCATATGCCCTTTGTGTAGCTCCTTTCATAACTTTTTATTGAGGTATAATATGCATAAGGAAAAGTGCATATATCATAAGGGTACAACTCTATTAACTTTCATAAACTGAATATACTTGAGTAACCAGAATCCAGATCAAGCTCCCTTCATATTTTACTATCCTAAGGATAACCAATATTCTGACTTCTAACGGCAAATGTTAGTTTTGTCTGTTTCTACTTAATGTAAAAGGAATTATATATTTTTTATATCTGGCTTCTTTTGCTTAATGTTATGCTTGTAAGAGTCATCTATGTTATTGCATGTAGTTGTACATATTTTTTTGACCTAGCCATTCCACTTCCAGAATTTTTTTTTTTGAGACATAGTCTCACTCTGTTACCCAGACTAGAGTGTAGTGGTATCATCATAGCTCACTGCAACCCCAAATTCCTGGGCTCAAGTGATTCTCCCACGTTGGCCTCCCAAAGTGTTAGGGTTACAGGCATGAGCCATCACACCAGGCCCTCTAAAAATTTATTCTACATATACAGTGCCACATGTGTGAACTTTTTGAACCAATTTATTCATAGCAGTTATGCAATAGCAAGAGGACAGAAACAAATGTTCAACAGAGGTCTAGTTAAATAAATTATAGTGTGTCCACAAAGTAGACTACTATGTAGCTCCAAAAAGGGAAAGAGTTCTTTATGTACTCATAGGGAAAAATTGCTAAGACTTAGTCTTAGATGAAAAAGCACAGTACAGGACAGAGTGTACAGGATGCTACCATTCATGTAAATTAGGTGGAAATGAATACACACACACACACACACACACGCGCGCGCGCGCGCACACACACACTTACTTGTATAGTATAGATCAGAGATTAGAAAACTATGACCTTTGGGCTAAAAACACCCTACCACCTATTTTCGTAAATAAGTCTTATTGAAACATAAGCATGCCCTTTTGTTTCTGTATTGTTTGTGGCTGCTTTTACACTACTGTGGAAGAGTTAAAAAACTGCTACAAAGACCAAATGGTCCACAAAGCTTAGAATATTTACTATCCGGGCCTTTACAGAAAAAGTTTGCCAGCCCCTAGTGGAGTGTGTTAAACAGTGGCTCCAAAAAGGTATGTTCAGTCCTAACCTCCAGTATCTGTGAATGGGATCTGATTTGGAAATAGGGTCTTTGCAGATGTAACTGAGATCTCAAGATGAGGGCCAGGCATGGTGGCTCAAACCTGTAATCCCAGCACTATGGGAGCCTAAGGCAGGAGGATCGCTTGAGGCCAGGAGTTTGAGACCACCTTGGGCAACACAGCGAGACCCGTCTACAAAAATTTTTTAAAAATTAGCCAGGCATGTCGGCACACATCTGTATTCCCAGGTACTTGGGAAGCTGAGGCAGGAGGATCAACTGAGAGTAAGAAGTTGGAGGCTACAGTGAGCTATGATCGTTGGAGGCAGCACTTTAGCCTGAAAATGAAACAAGATCCATCTCTAAAAAGAAAAATGTTGTTTAATTAAAAAAAAAAATCTCAAAATGAGATCATCCTGGATTTAGGGTGTGCTCTAAATAATCCAATGACTGGTGTCCTCATAAAAGAAAGATAAGAAAGATATGAGATACAAACATGCAGAGATACCCAAGGAAAAAGGACATGTGAAGATGGAAGCAAAGATTGCAAGTATACTCCCACAAACCAAGGAACACCAAAGGTGGTCAGCAGACATCCGAAGCTAGGAGGGAGCCATGGAACAGATTCTCCCTCAGAGCCCCCAAAAGGAACCAACACAGCCAACACCTTGATTATGGACTTCTGACTTCCTGAACTGTCACAGAATAAATTTCTGTTATTTTAAGCCACCAAATTTATGATAATTTGTTGCAGCAGCCTGAGTAAACTAATATACCTGATATAGATTATCTCTGGAAGGATACACAAGAAACTAATAACTTTGGTTGCTGATGGAAAGAGGGACAAGATGGCTAAGAAACAGGAGTGTGAAGGAGACTTTTTATCCATGTACTCTTTTGAAACTCTGGAAAATTGAGCCATGTGAATGTATTATCTCTTGAAAAATAAATAAAATGTAAATAAGAAACGTTAAATAATTCCTAATTGGTCTAGCCCAGAAAAAGAAGTCACCTCTGATTGTAGCAGGTGTCTAAAACAATCACTATGAGGTGTGCTGCATTTTTTATCTGCTGTTGCTCAGCTCTGACTAGCTAAAATGGTCCCCTGGTCCTGCTGGTGTGGCTCCCAGTGGATGGCCTCACCGGGTCACTTCATATCAACAGCATACCTAGATGAAGTCACTCTGCTGAAGTGTGTGTGTGGGCTGGGGCAGGGAAGGTCTTCTGTACACTCTGATCCAAAGTAAATCTCCCATCTGTCCACTTTGCTTGTGCTCATGGCTCCTAGTCCAGGCCACCACCTTGTTTCACCAGGACAGTGCAGTAAACTCATAATTTCTTACTCTACATCCATTCTTGCCACCTTCCAGTCTCACTGAAGAGCCAGATCATGTCCCTTCTTTGCTTTGCCATCCTTTACAGTTTCCACTGCAACTGGATCAAAACCAAACTCCCAATTGTGTTCTTGAAGCATTCCATCTAGTCCACACCTACCTTCCTAACCTCAGCAGATACTGCTCGCTCAGTCAGCTCTTTGCTTACTACATTCCAGCCCAGTGTGACACAAATCGCCCTGTGGATAGGAACCACCGGGAGACTTGAAAAAAATCCAAGTTGCTGGGCCCTTTCCCAGACCCATGAAATCAGGCTCTCCAGAGGAGACACTTGAAGCTGTGCAGAGTGTTTAATAAACTCCCTGAAGAATTCTTACTGTCTTTGAAGTTCTGGAAACGTTCCAAGGTACTCTAGCATTTCCACCTCAGGGCCTTTGCACTTGTTCTTTCCATTACCTGGAAAACTCAGCCAGTTTTTTGAATGGCTGGTTCCTTCTCATATTTCATGTGTCATCTAAAATGTCACAGCCTCAGCGAGACCTTTCAAGTCCATTCTATGTTTCCCTCTCCTTTCCTCAGCCACTCCCTATCACATGACTCTGTTTTATTTTCTTTATACCACTTGCTATGATGAGGTCATCTTGTTTATTTATTTCCTTGTTAACTGACTGACTACCTGCCCCCCTGAGAATGTAAGCTCCATGAAGCTATAGCATTTTGTTTGTGTTATTCACTGCTTTATCCTCGGACCTAAAACTACGCTTAGAATAGCATGGGAGCTCAATAAAAATTTCCTGAATAAAGAAAAAAATGAGATGGTATAGCATATAGCATATAGTATTTTTAAGCCCCCAAAACAGTAAACTATGCTACTTTAGATATTCTTTTCTTTTTTATTTATATTTATTAAACATGTAAAGTTTTTTTCTATTGTAAAAGTAATACATATTCATGCAGAAAATCATAAAAATTGGGGAAAGTATAAAGAAACTAAACAACAACTATAATATTACCATCCAGAAATTTAACTGCTGTTAACAATTAGGTATCATTTCTTCCAGGCTTTTTCAATGCAAGAATACACGTATACTTTATTTTTTAACAAAGATGGAACTACACAGTACCTATTTCTTTGTAGTTTAACAAGTTACAATGCATTGTGTACAACTTTCTATATCCTGTAATTAAATTAACAGAATTACAGCATAACTTTTAATGACTGTACAGCATTCCTATAAATTATTTTTTTTTTTTTTAGAGATAGGTTTCCCTATGTTGCCCAGGCTGTCCTCAAACTCCTGGGCTCCAGTGATCCTCCTGCCTTAGCTTCCGGAGTAGCTGAGGCTATAGGCATGCAATGCTGCACCCAGCAGCATTACTATTAACTTAATGAGGCCCCACTGATGGATATTCAAGTTGCTTTCAGTTTTTTGCCGTTATAACTAATGTTGCAGTAAATATCATGGTGCACACGTTTGAAAACTTTTTTAAAAGCCAAATTTTAAGTTTAGAACATATAAAAATTTCCATATCTTAAATGTACATGGAAAGGAATACCTGATTTTCTCCCCAAGCTTGCTTTACCCTAACCTTCCCCATCTCAGTTGCAGGCAACTTCATTTTTCCATTTGCTTAAGCAAAAAAACAAAACAAAACAGACAAAAAACAAACATTGGAGTCATCCTTGACTCCTCTGTCTCACCCCTATATGCAATTAATCAGCAAATTAACTTAGCTCTTTCTTCCAAATATACCCAGAATCTGACATTTCTCATTCCCTCCACTGCTCTCACACTGGTCTGTGCCACCGTTGTCTCTTGCCTGGATAATTGCAGTGGCGTCCTAACTAGAGTTGCCAGACCACAAATAATAATGCAGGATGCCTAGTTAAATTAGAAATTCAGATAAACAATAAATGTTTTTTTAGTATGTCCTCAAATATTGCCTTCTCCATGCAGCAGCCAGAGGGATTCTTTCCGAAAGTCAGAATAAATCACTTCTCCGTTCAAAACCCTCTGATGCTTTTCATCCCACTTATAATAAAATCCAAAAAACTTACTGAGGCTCACAGCCCGGCAGGATCTTCTCCCAGTGGCTCTGTTCTCATCGGTCTCACTGTTCTCCCTTCCGTCTTCCTGCATCTCTCTTCTCCTAGATACATCTAACCTCCTTTAGGTCTCTGCTCAGACTTCTCAGCAAGACCGTCCCTAACCACGCTGTTTAAAATTGCTCTCTTCCGCTTCCCTTCCTTATCTATATTTCTCTGTAACACTACCCACTTCTTTTTTTTTTTTTTTAAGAGATTGGCATCTCTGCTCTGTCGCCCAGGCTAGAGTGCAGTGGCAGATCGTATAGCTCAAAGCAGCCTCCAATTCCTGCGCTCAAGCAATCCTCCCACCTCAGTCTCCCCATTAGCTGGGATTACAGACATGAGCCACTGGCCTGGCATTAACCACTTAAAAAAAAATTTATTTAGTTTATTGTCTTTCTCTTTCCATTAGAATTTAAATTCAATGAGGGCATTTTTCTTTTTGTTCACTGCTGCATTCCCAGTACTTAGAATAATACCTGGTACATAATAGGTGCGCAATAACTATTTAACAAAGGTTGAATTAATGAACTGCAATCATCCAAATCAATAGCTTTTGTCTGTTTCACTAGGATTCCTCTCACAGTCTGATCATTCAGCATGTTATCTATTTCAAAGTAGTCAAGTAACTGCTGTCATCTTAGCATTTTCTGCAAATCTGTGACGGTAACAAACATTTGTTGGGCACTTATATGTACACACGGCTCTAGGGTATAATATCATTATAGATATTTTCCAGATAAGGAAATTAGGACACAGAGAGGTGAACAATTTTTTTTTTTTTTTGAGACAAGAGTCTTGCTCTATTGCCGGTGTTAGAGTGCTGTGGCGTCAGCCCAGCTCACAGCAATCTCAAATTCCTGGGCTTAAGCGATCCTTCTGCCTCAGCCTCCCCCAAGTAGCTGGGACCACAGGCACGCGCCACCATGCCCGCCTAATTTTTTCTATATAGATTTTTAGTTGTCCAGCTAATTTCTTTCTATTTTTTAGTAGAGACGGGCTAGTCTCAAACTCCTGACCTCGAGGGATCCTCCCCTCCCGCCTCAGCCCCCCAGAGTGCTAGGATTACAGGCGTGAGCCACCGTGCCCGGCCCTAGAGGTGAACAATTTGCTTAAGATCATCTGCGTGAGATATGGCAGAGCCGGGTAGGGAGCTGCGTCCTTAACTATACACTCTTGTTGGCTCGCTTTTAGCTCCTTTTGTTTTCTTTCTTTTTGGTAGTTAACTTGTTTTGGTTAAACCATCAATGAAAAAGCTCTTAAAGCTCAAAGTCAAAACCTGTCAAAGGCCAAGTGCTTTATTACCCTCCAGTCAAGGACTGGACGGACGTTTTGTATTTGAATCCTAGATGGCGGGAAGGGGCACGCAGGTGTCGGGAGGGGCGGGGAGGAGACGCCAAGCCCCGCCAGCCAATCAGAGCGGGCGGAGGTCTCCCTTCCCCCTCCGCCGTCCACGCGCCAAAATTCCAAACGGGACTTCGCACCGCTTCTGCCGTCTCCCTCCGCCGAGTTCAGCGAGCCAGGACTATATAAGGGAAAGGAAGTCAGCGTTCTCGCCCTGCTGTCCGCTCAGGTCTTCGACGCTGTCGGCATGTATTCCTCTCACCTTCGGCGCGGCCTCCCTTGCTCTGCAAACGGGAGGAGAGTTTCGAGTCCACTGTTCTAGGGTGGCGGCGTGGGCGGGACAGAAGGCGGAGGGATTCCGGGCGCGCGCGCTGCGGCCGCTGGCGCGGAGCTTGTGGCGCCAGAATTCGGAGCGCAGAAGAGCCTGAGCGGCTGCCGCCCAGAGCTCGGGCCCTCTCCCGCCGCGGTCGCTGAGACAGCCCTGGACAGAAGATGGTGGTCCACCGCAGCAGCTTGGAGATACACGGCCACTCCGCCACCTCGGCCTCGGACTCCTTGGACCTGTCCAGCGAGTTCCTCAGCCTGGAGCAGATCGGCCGGAGGCGGCTCCGCTCGGCCGGCGCCGCGCAGAAACCTGCCGTCACAGCGGCCGTGGCCCGCGTGAGTACCGGCCTGAGGCGGGCCCCCTCGGGCGGTGCCTGTGGGGACTGCCAGCGGCCAGGAACCCGGAGAGGTCGGGAGGTGGGCGGCGCAGGTCGGGGTGACAGTTGACGGGGGATGAGTGTGATCGAGGAGAAGTAAAATGGAAGGCTTCTGAGATCAGAGCCCCAAGGGTGTGGGTCGGGTCGAAGAGATTGAGCTGACTGGTAGAGGTCTAAGCAGTTGGTTACCACCTACTTTTACGCAAGAGGAAACCGAAGCCCGCCGGAGCTGAAGTGCAGTTCGGGGCCCAGCTGTGGTGGTTTGGGCTGCCCCCGCCCCCACTTCCCTGACCAATCGCCCATGCTTCTGCCCTAGGTTCTCAGCAGCCAGTGAAGGCAACGCACATTGACTGCTGACCGTTTGCGTAATAAACGTTAGGGGGTACGAGGATAGATTGTGGTCCAGGTTCTCTGACCTTCATTTACGATCCAAGGGGTTCCGTAATAAGAGCGCAGTGAATAATACCAGGTTGCATAATGTGCAGGGATGAAGACCAACGTTTCATGTACTCTCTCTTCTCTTAAGCTAAATAACAACCCTTTGCATAGTTATGATATCTATTGGACAGATGAAGAAACGGACTCAAAAAGGTAACCAGTAAGTGGTAGATCTAAAATTGGAACTTAGGTTGTCTGCCTCCCCAAACCTACCCTTTCTGTTATATCATGCTGCAGTTACAAACAGTGTCTATAGGGGAAGTTCGCAAGCGGGTTGAGTCCTCTTGGAAGAAGTGCTCTTCCTAGGTTAGAAGTACAGATAGAATTTTTGATGGGCTGAATTAATGCTAAGGGAGAGACCCTCTCCCGCCCCCCACCCCCAGCTGCTTAAAGAGGCATCGGTGGAGGGGACAGCATTCACAAAAGGTTGGAGAAGTTGAATATGCAACACTAGTAAAGTTAAGGCAGCAGATGATACAGTCTAGTTGGAGTGAGAATGTTAGAGTGAGGGTAGGCATGGGAGTAGGAAAAATAGACAGGAGAGAGGATTGGGAGCTGGAGAATCAGGATGAGAGGCTAAGGGGAGATGTGTGGTGGGAATGACAAAGCTTAGTCCTCTTTAGTTCCGACAGACGATTTTAGGGTCTTGTATTAAGGTACTTTATTATGATCTTGTATGAAGATCGCTATATGAAATTTGTTGTCAGTGTCTTCTGTGCCCACCCCATTCTGGTTGCTTCTCTGCCAAGGGGAATGGGTTAAAAGACTAAGTCCCTTCAATCTCTGAAGTTGTGATGCTGAATTGAAAAGACAAGTAATTTCCTGATTTTCAGGATTTGTTTCTCAGTCATGTGCAGGAATTGGCAGAGATCTGGAGAGGCCAAACACTTTTGCACTGGACTTATTCACTTATTAACCTGTGTCCTGAAAAGCTAATTATTTCAATAAATATTGATTATAATATTCAGAATAATGCTAGATCCTGTGACCATAATGATGTATTGAATACTAGTTAAGTATATAGGTTCTTAAGACAACTGTTAGTTTGAATCTCAGCTTACCAACAATTGGTAGATTTCTATACTTGTTAAACAGAATGATACCCACCACATAAAAGATGAGGATTAAATGTGATCATGCATGTAAAGAGATTAACTGAATAGTTGGCGTATAGTTAGGACTTAGTCATTGTTAGCTATTAAGACCATAATCAATTTTAGTTAATGGACATTCCGTCTTTCCAGTTTGTCATTGGAAACTCCTCCCATGAGGAGTCATTCTTGACTCCTCATGTCCAGTGCTTTGGCAAATTCCTTTGACACCATTTTGAATATATTTTCAGAGTCAGACCACTTCTCCTGTCCTTCATTGTTACCATGCTGATTCAGGCCATTATTTCTTGTGTGAATTATTAAAATAGATTTTTGATTGGCCTCCCTGTATTCCACCATTATATATTATATTATGCTCTTCCCTCCTCCAACAGTCAGTTCTCAATACAGCGATTCCTTTAAAAGTCAAAACAGTTGATCACTTCTCTGCTCAAAAACTCTCTACTAGGCTGGACACGGTGGCTCATGCCTGTAATCCTAGCACTCTGGGAAGCTGAGGTGGAGGATCACTTAAGGTCAGGAGTTCGAGATCAGCCTGGGCAAGGGCAAGACCCTCGTCTCTCTAAAAATAGAAAAATTAGCCTGTAATCCCAGCTATGTGGGAGGCTGAGACAGGCGAATGACCTGGGCCCAGGAGTCTGAAGTTGCTGTGAGCTAAGCTGATGCCATGACACTCTATCCCGGGCGATGGAGCAAGGGTCCATCTCAAAAAAACAACGACAACAACTCTCTAGTGACTCCCTAAATAAGTAAAAGTTAAAAAGTTTATGAGCAACCCTAGCCTTTCTGCCTCCTTCCCTTTATCTCTATAATGACATCCTCTTCTGCCTCTTTACAAAAAACCCAATCCGTTCCAGCCATGGTGATCTAGCTGCTCCTTGAATAGCGGGGTCTTTCCACTTGATTTACCTCTGCCAGGAATACTCTTTCCCTGGATATCTACATGACCCATTCTTTTACTTACTTTTAGGTTTTTTTTTTTTCTCTTAAACTAAAAAAACAAAAATCTCAGAACTTGTAGTACTTAATGCGTTTCAAGTATTGTACAAATAATAACTCAGTTCTCATAACCTTATGAGGTAGGTATGATTATCCTTGTTTTGCAGATGAGAAAACAGACACAGAGCCTTAAATAACTTGCCCAGATTTACCTTGTAGTAAGCTGTAAAACTATGATTCAAATTTAGGAGTCTGTCTCCTTAAAGTCTTCGCTAACTTTTAACTTTTTCAATGATACTTACCCTAAACACCATATTAAAATTACAATCCACTCCCCTTGATGTGCCCCTTTTTCCTGCTTTATGTTCTCCTAGCACTTACCACCTTCTAATGTAATCTATAATTATCTGATTTTTTGTATTTTTATCTCTCCCCAATCGGAATGGAACTATAGGGACTTGAATTTTGACTTTTTGTTCAGCAATGTATTCCCAACATCTAGAACATGTAGTAAATGTGTAATATTTGTTGTTGATTATCTTTGCTCTAAGGAAAACTTAGGGAACTTAGTCTAGCAGAGTAGACCGAACACAGCAATATACAGAGACTATTTGCCATAAATGGCAGATTAGTGGTATTTAGTGGTTGAGCAATTAGAATGCGCTCAAGTGGATGTTATAGGGTGGGAAGGATTTTTTGTTCTCACCAGGGTTCCCAGTAGGGATAACACCTTTTTGAGACAAAATACACCTCTTTTCTGTACATCAAGGCTCCTGTGTAGACCAAATTAGAATCAGAGGGTTACTTAGTGAGCATGGGATTGGATTAAAAGAAATGGGTAGTCCTCAGGGGTAATACAGTAACACTGACAAAAGTTCATGAATATCAAAAATGAAACATACCTTTGTGATTGGAATACTTTCTAACCTAGGGTCTTTACATTCCATACATTTCATTGGATTATACCTTGCTTTTGTTTTTTTTTTTTTAATGTCAGTCATGCATTTCAGAGACTACACTCTCTGATCGCCTTGATTGTATTTGAATATTTCCTAGTCTCTTCTGGCATGAATTTATTCACAGAGCATTTCTTAGGGTGGGTTACTTTTGCAGGTGGTTAAATTTATTCATACTAATTCATTAACTTGAAGCTTTCCTAGTCTAATCTCAGCAGCTGACCTTCAAATTGTGAAGTTACCTATAGCAACGTATTTATTAACTACATTCTACTTTTGCATTTTGAATATCATCTCATTCAGCTGGCCTTATGGATTTGTGTTTTGGGGTTTTTTTTTCTGGCTTGTATGGGTTCTCTGAATATTGTGGTGGTGGTGTTTTTTAAATTTTTATTTTCATCCTACTAACCTTAGGAGTTTGGATGCCTTTTCTGTGGTTTCTTTTTCCTCTAGAGTCAGACTAACCATTGTCTATTTCTGTACTTTCACAGGTCTGAGGCGCTTTGATTTCTGTTAATTTATGGTTGTTTCTCATGCTGAAGAGTCATTTGAGGATGGATAGTAGGGTTTTTTGGTGATGACTGTACATTACTTTTGGGTTGAGTTTACCAACATTTTTATCCTTCCATATGTTGTTAGGTAAAATAAAAACATGGCTGTAGTATATAGAAGGTACTTTTTAAAAAAAATTGTATATATATTTAAAAGTCTGGAAAGATACTCCAAACTTAACACTGATGTGTATAGCATATGGGAGATTTTTGCAAACTTTTAAAAACTTTTTTATTTTTATTTTTTTAGAGACAGGGTCTTGCTCTGCTACCCAGGCTGGAGTGTAGTGGTGTAATCACAATTCACTGCCACCTTCAACTTCTGGATCAAGTGATTGTCTTGCCTTAGCCTCCTGAGTAGCTGGGACTACAGTCATAAGCCACCATGCCCGGCTTACTTTTTTTAAGTTTTTTTGTAGAGACAAGGTCTTACTGGGTTGCCCAGGCTGGTCTTGAATCCCTGGTCTCAAATTATCCTCCTGCCTTGGCATCCCAAAGTGCTGGGATTAGAAGCATGAGCCACTGAACCCAGCAAAAATTTTTAAAAAACATAACACAACACAGAAAAATGAAAAGTATACAGCTCAATGAAGTATCACAAAGCATGGATAGGAAAATTTTGATATGTGACAATCAATGGCGCTCCCTGTAGTTGGGCCACATGGCAGCTCTGTATTCAAGCATAAGCAAGAAAGGACCCTTGATTTTAGATTTAAACTTTATCTAGGAAGCAGTGAAGAGCTAGAACAGGGATCTGATGAAATAGTGTTTAAGATGGATTATAGTCAACAAATCTAGAGATTGGAAGACCAGTTAAGATTGTAATAGTAATAGCTACCACTTGTATAACAGTTGCTGTGTGCCAGCACAGTACCTAATAGACACACATACATTTGCCCTACTAAGTAATTATTACCATCCTCATTACAGATATGGAAACTAAGACACAGAGAACTGTGTAACTTGCACAGGATTACACAGTTCTAAGTGATATGCCAAGAATCACACTAAGGCACTCCGTTTCCAGAGTTTGAGTTCTTAATGAATACATTCTATCCCGTAGACCAAAACAGAGAAAAATAGAGTTTAAGTTAAGGTGGTAGTAGTAGAAATGGAGAGAAAAAAACCAACTAATAGAGCAAGGGTTCTGAGAGTTGTTTGGATACAGGGGAAAAAAGACAGTGTTTCCAGCTAAGGCAGTGAACATTAGACCACTGGGAGTATTATGCCAGAGTTGGTAAGATGTTAGGACTATATATCTTTGAGGACAAATAAAAAACAGCAAAACACAAAAAGAATTAAGGAGAAGATCTGAAACAATGGCCGTATTCTAAAGATGAGAAGAAGTCGAATCATAAAACCAAGAGTATCATGTAAACCAAGGAATCAAAGCATTTAAAGAAGGAAGTCTCTTCCTGTAAGTGGCCTCAGGTGATCTGTGAAAATGGTTTGCTATTCACTTGACCCAGAAAACCCCACAAAATCATACAAGTCAAGAGGTTCAAATCTTCGTGTTCACTTTAAGAAACTGCACAGGCCGTCAAGGGTACACATTTAGGAGAAGCCACCAAATATCTGAAAGATGTCACTTTAAAGAAACAATGTGAATCCCATGTTACAATGGTGGAGTTGGTAGGTATGCCCAGGTCAAACAGTGGGACTGAACACAGGGTCGGTGGTTCAAAAAGTGCTACATTTTTGTTGCACATGCTTAAAAATGCAGAGAGTAATGCTGAACTTAAGGATTTAGGTGCAGATTTTGTGGTCATTGTGCACATCCAGGTGAACGAAGCACCCAAGATGCATCTCAGAGCTTACAGAGCTCATGATCGGATTAACGCATACATGAGCTCCCCCTTCCACATTGAGATGATCCTTACTGAAAAGGAACAAATTGTTCCAAAACCAGAAGTGGAGGTTGCACAGAAGAAAAAGATATCCCAGAAGAAACCGAAGAAACAAAAACTAGATACGACATAAAATAAATGCAAGTAACAGTTTGGAAAAAAAAAAGAAAGTAATCAACTCTATAGAATCAATGAGGTAGAGAAAAGGGCATTGGATTTAGCTATTGGGAGACAGTTGTGGATCTACTGAAATTGCTGTAGAGGTAGAAACCAACTTGCTGGAGTTTGTGGAATAGGTTGATGGTGAGGAATTCACCACTCTTTTTTTTTAAAGATGAAGTTAAAGAAGCATATCACAGCTATACTTAGTATAGCATGTATACCATTGTGCAAGAGAATATGCTACTCTTCAAGCTTTCAAGAAACTTTAAGTTTGGATGAGTACATTTTATAAGTCTATATTACAGCTGTGAGGGTTTTTATTTATTTTTTAGAGATAGGTTCTCATTCTGTCACTCAGAATGGAATCCACTGGCAGCGATCACAGCTTGCAACCTCCAACTCCCAGGGTGAAGCAATCCTCCTGGCTCAGCCTCCAGAGTAGCTAGGGCTATAGGCATGCACCACCACACCTGGCCAATTTTTAGATTTTTGGTAGAGATAGGATCTTGCTGTTGCTCAGGCTATTCACAAACTCCTGCCCTCAAGCAATCCTCTTGCCTCCCAAAGCGCTAGGATTACAGGTGTGAACCATGCTGCCCAGCTCAACACTGAGCATCTTTTTATGTCTTTATTGCAATCTGCATATCTTTTTTGGAGAAATGCCTATTGAAATCCTTTGCTCAGTTTTGACTTGTTTGCTTTTTTTGTTGTTGAAATATAGGAGCTCTTTATATATTCTAGATATCAGCCTCTTATCAGATATATGATTTGCAAATATTTTATTCTGTATGTCACCTTTTCACTCCGTTGATCCGATCCTTTTTTGCACGAAAGTTTTTGAGTTCAGCGAAATCCAGCTTATCTATTTTTTTGTTGTTGTCTGTGCTTTTGATGTCATATCTAAGAAATCATTGCCATGTCCAGTGTCATGAAGTTTCCCCCCTATGTTTTTTCTCAAGAATTCCTAAATTGTTCTTTAGCTCTATATTCTCTTGTACAGTTTTAAGTTACCATCTAAGGTTTCCCCCCATTGGTTTAAATAAAACAGTTTCAAAGGATATAATTTCTATCATCTTTTGATATTGACATTACAAAGAATAAAACTATTATACCAGATTTTTATGTGTATCCACTGGAATCTGAAAACCATAGTTATTTGATACATCGTGTAACATTAAAAAATAATAACATGAACAAGCTCTTTTAACAATCAAAAGGTTGTGTCTTAATTTTGTTTTTGCTTTTTAAATTTGCATTTTCAATCCACTTAACCCACAACACTTTATGTCAACATATATTTTTCCTATACAAACTATTTATTTGAAATGCTGACTATGTAGGATAAAGTCAGTGTTTCATGCTTATCAGTAACAGTGGAAAAATAGAACCAGTGAAAACCTCTGTACAACTGTAATGGTAATCAAAAGAGAATTCCACTGTCTTACAGTGCTTCACAAAGACAAATTCAGGTTTAGAGGTACCTAATAAAAATACTGTATATTTCTTTATATAAAACTAGGGAGGCATCAGCCTCCCTAGGAGCTGTGACAACAGACATATATACAGTTGAAGTGTAAATAAGTTTTACAAAGTACTGGCTCTGCATGTCATAGAAAACACTTGCATAGGACATGAAATCAGTTTGAGAAAAATTTCTGAGGCTTAGAGGGCTTCTGAGCTCCAAGAAGTAAAATTTTTATGGATTGAATCATTATATAATTATTAATATTCAATCAATCAAGATAGCAGAAACATCCATTTTGATTTTAATTGATTAAACATAGAAAGATTTTATTACATCTCATATGGTTAAAGTTCCCTTAACCTACCCAAGTAGTTCTTGTGTCTGTGGATGTATATTTGGTTTTTTTTGCTTTGTTTTTTGAGACAGTCTCACTCTCTGAGACTAGAGTGCAGTGGTGTCAATATATAGTTCACTGCGCCCTCAAACTGCTGGACTCAAATGATCCTCCTGCATCAGCCTCCCTAGTAGCTGTGACTACAGACATATGCCACCACACCCGGCTAATTTTCTTTCCATTTTTTGGTAGAGATGGGGTCTCTCACTCTTGGCTCAGGCTGATCTCAAACTCCTGACCTCAAGGCATCCTCCCTCAGCCTCCCAGAATGCTAGGATTACAGGCATGAGCTACCATACTCAGCCTTGTGGATATATCTTGGTTATTGCTGATGACAGCATTCTGCATCAGTTTCATTAGAAACATTTGTCATAGAAATAAGTAGATAGTAATGAAAGGAGTTTTGTTTAGCAATGTCACTCAGTTTTCCTGGTTTATACATCAAAAATCATTTGCCAAAAATTATTTTTAATGATCTCTTAGCTTTATTAGAGCTCCTTGCAATTTTGTTGAAAGCAAAGAGTTGGAAACCACCTAACAAGGGAAAGGATTTGTTGCCTTGCTTAGTCATTCAGTTTCTTAACACCTACACCAGTGTTCTTTGGCTTTAGGAAGGTTTTTAACACCTTGAAGCAGTCCATAGTAATAAGATTCAAAACGGGCGAGAGATAAAACTTTCTTTTTTAAGGGAGAAAGGCGAATGGTATGTCCTGTGCCTTCTCAGCCTGATCAGTTTTAAGAAAAAGTACAGTTGGAAATTGAAAATCTGGAAATATATTCCCTTAAAATATTCCTTGGAAAGTCTTACGTTACACTACACTGATCTAAGATGTAAGTGTTGTTTTAAAAATAATATGCCACCTAAAGTGTAGGTATTTTTTCAAACATCCTTAAATTTAGGTACGATGATAAAGGTGGTGACAAATCAGATGCATCATTTAATATTTTATGAAGTACCCATCTAATTTTTACACAAATCCTTGTATAAAATATCCTTATTTTATTTGTGAACAACCAAATGTGTTGTACCCAAAACAAAAATAAATAACAGAGTAAAACTAGCCTGGAAAAGGGGGGTGCAGGGATTCAAATGTTTTATTTTTTTTCCTAAAACACTGCCTATTTTTCAAAAACGATCAATTTTCAGAGTTGTAAGGCATAGAATTCCAGAGTCATTAAATACTTCTAATGTACTTATTTATATGAGTTCAGAGATTGTGTGTGTCAACTTTTGAATACTTTATGACAGAACCTCAGTAGCTCATAAAGCAGCCTAAGAGAGCTTACTAAAATAAATTTACATGGAGTTCTGTGGCTTTTACAATGGATTGACATACCTAAACAGTTTTGTTTTCATGTTTTTTTCTTTTTTCCTTTTTTTGTTTTTTGTTCTTTTTTTTCCTGTCCTGAAATAATACAAGCATCTAAACAGTCCTTTTTTTTTTTTTTTTTTTTTTTTGATATATAGTATCACACTTTTGCCCGGGCTAGAGTGAGTGCCGTAGCATCAGCCTGGCTCACAGCAACCTCACACTCCTGGGCTCAAGCGATCCTTCTGCCTCAGCCTCCCGAGTAGCTGGGACTAACAGGCATGCGCCACCATGCCCAGCTAATTTTTTCTATATATTTTTAGCTGTCCAAATAATTTCTTTCTATTTTTGGTAGAGACGGGGTCTCGCTCTTGCTCAGGCTGGTCTCGAACTCCTGAGCTCAAACAATCCGCCCGCCTCGGCCTCCCAGAGTGCTAGGATTACAGGCGTGAGCCACCGCACCCGGCCCAGTTTTTGAATTTAGTTGTTGCGTTATCTCAAACAAGGCAAAATATATGGCAATAACTCCTTTTTGCTAAGCTAAAATTACAATTCTTTTTTTTTTAATTTATTATATTTTATTGAGACAGAATCTTGCTATGTTGCCCAGGCTGCTCTTGAGCAATTTTCCTACCTCAGCCTCCTGAGTACCTGGGATTATAGCCAAAATTACAGTTCTAATTGTCAAGTTATTTTAAGGTTTCTGCCAGTGGTTAGGTGACAATGTTTTGTTGTGTGTATTTTTCTTAGGTGTTTCTAATTTCTATAACCTTAAAGTAAATGAGTACCTGCTATTGTGAATTATTATGATTTTTTTTATCAGTATTGGAAAACTCTAGACTACTTGCCATGGAATAGTTATGAACTACTTGTTATGAACTACAAACTATCAATAAATCTTATATTAGCTATTTCATAAACATTACTGTTAATTTGTTTATCATGAAATTATTTTAAATATTAACTGTTATAGTTTCTTGGTGATATAAAATGATTCTGCACAAAAAGCAATTGTGTTACTAACTTGTAATCGGAGAAAACTTAGGAGGAGTTTAAATTTGAGGTTTTGACTAAAAAACTTAGAAACTTAGATGGCTTTCTTAATTTTTCTTAAAGGATGGGTCTTCAATTAAGGAAGTCGAAACCTACCACCGAACACGTGCTTTAAGGTCTTTGAGAAAAAATGCACAGAATTCTTCAGATTCTAGTTTTGATAAGAATATGGAAGTAACGGAGAATCATGCTAATGGCAGGCATTTTACAAGGTAATGCGAGATGCTTGAACACTAAGGATTTGCATTTAATTTTTAAAGTGTATTTTTGACTGGTTATCAAGATTCTAGGGTTATAAAATGTAACTTATTTAAAGCGAAATTACTACAGATGAGTATTATTAAATTAAAAATTAATTTGTATACATTCAGATTTGTTTTTATTTTCTTATTCAAAAATATTTGTGCTATGTGTGAGTGTAACTGACAAGGTTGGTTGATGCAGGGTAGGTTCTCTTAAGTATTTGAGTGTCTAAAGAGACTTTATATGACTGTAACTAACTTGTGATGTGATTCTGCTTCAAAGTCTACACAAAGCCTTTGTTCAAAATAGTAATTCTATTTCTGATTGCTTGCTATAAAGTTTTTTATCAATTTTGAGCCCTTTATGAGTTTCTGTGTGTTTCAAAAGCAGTCTTCACAAAGAACAGAGAACATGTGTTTTTTTATTTTGTTTTGTTTTGGTTTGGTTTTCTTTTTAGTCTAATGGAACTAGATACTTTATACATATTAAATTTCTTAAGAACCCTGAAGTAGGTGGCATGAATCCCATTTTAATACTCCAGCAATCAATTTCAGTGGATTAGTTAGTTTGGCTAAGTTCATGGAACTTTGTTTGGTTCAGGGCAGATTTAAATCTAAGTTAAATTAGCTTAAAACCTTTGCTTTCCCCACTTCAGTGGGTCTAACAGAAATGGGGGAAAGCCTCAGTTGGAGTAAAATTTGTTTGATGAAATAATTGGTTTTACAATTCTTCTCATGAATACATTATTTGTAGTGTGTACAACCCTCCTACTCTTAAATAGAATTTTGATTCTTATTTTGTATAGCATATTTTCTAGATAAGTGAGGTTATACTCTTTAAAGTTTCTGAGCTTTAAAATTTTTTTTCAGTTAATCAGTCCTTTATCATATATTTTAAAATTTGCATTTTATTTCATCCATTATTTAGGGAGTGTTTACTACTATATTTCATGCAGTCCTCTATATCAGCAGTTGAAATACATGACATTGTTTTATAAGACACTGGAAAAAAAACCACTGACAGTGAACTGACATGCCATCAATTGTAGGACACATTCCGATTTCAGAGATGTTAAAATGGGGGAGAATTTACAACTTTTAGAATCAAGAAATACAATATATGCTAGCCTAGTATTTCTAAAATTTAAAGACTTCAGTTCTATTCTTGGGAGGGTGAAGAAGTGATCTATGAATTTTCTACGAGAATTTTTAAATTATCTTTCATGATCTGAAAAAAATAAACATTCTGGTTCATGTAAATTGCTGCCTTGCAGAGAATTGCTGTAAAATTTCAGGCCGTACATTTGCGTTTACAGTTGAATTGGCACCAAGTAGTACTGCTGTAGTTATCTCAGGTTAATGAGATAAGAACAGAGTCTGAACTTAATGCATAAATGATGCGTACACTTCCAAAAGAAGGCCACATGATGTCATATGACATGGGGGATGAGTTAAGTCATCATGGTACACAGCAGTACATAAGAAACATGACACATAACATGGCGAAGTCAAGAGAAACTGATACCACAATCACTTGCCAAATGACTGTTTCATTTTAGCAAAACCTCATATTATGTTAATATTTTTGTTGATAATTTCATAGTTTTATTTGTATAAAACTTATAAATGAACTTATATCTAGTTTGGCTTTACGTAGTCATAGAAAATTTAATGTTGGAAGTCCTCAGTTTTTACCTTTAAAAGAATCTGTGCATTTTTCAAGTTTGTGAAACATTATGCTGGCCTTTATGCTAGAAAGGTATTAAGGGATTATATTAAAATGGGTACTTTTTTTTTTTTTTTTTTTTTGAGACAGTCTCACTGTGTTGCCCGGGGCGATGCCCTGGCGTCAGCTCACAGCAACCTCAGACTCCTGGGCTCAAGCGATCCTACTGTCTCAGCCTCCAGAGTAGATGGGACTACAGGCATGTGCCACCATGCCTGGCTAATTTTTTCTATTTATTTTTAGTTGTCCGATTAATTTCTTTCTATTTTTAGTAGAGATGGGGTCTTGCTCTTGCTCAGGCTGGTTTCGAACTTTTGAGCTCAAACAATCCACTCGCCGGCCTTCCAGAGTGCTAGGATTACAGGCGTGAGCCACCGCACCTGGCCAAGATTCTCATTAATTTTTAAAATTGCAAAAACAGTTCTTGGACTAACACATTTGAGAAGTAAAATTTGTATGATTTCATTCATATCTATTTCTCCAGCCTTATTTTCCACCCATTCTCACCCCTCTAAAACTCCAAAGAATGAGCTTTTCTGTTGCTTGAACAAACCAAATTTCCTTCTATTTCAGTACTTAACAGTTCTTTCCCCTCTAACTGAAATGTCCAGTATGCCAAGATTAATGCTCCTGATTGTTGTTGATTTCTAAGGTTCATTTGTTATAATTGTCGGATGGGTATATTTTTGGAATCTATGTAATTTTTGAGAGCCCAGATATTTACTTTTCTCATTTTTCCTTCATTAAACTTTGTGAATTTGGGTAGGGGAGGATACTGGAAGTGAATAACTGGCTTAATTTCAAAATGTCAAGAGTAATTTGATTTATCTATAGGAGACCAGACCTCTCCAATAGGATAGAGACAAGGTGCAGCATATATCTTATGAATTACCATGGAGATTAACATTAGTAGATTAGTAAAGTGCTGAGGGACTGCAAATGACATTTAAGGAAGAGGGAAAAATCCAACCATTGAATTTTACGATAATAAACAAATTATATGGAGGTATCTGACAATTCTATTCTGACAATTCAATCATTTTACTACAATAGGAGTAAAATGGCTGAAAAGAGGCCTAGAAGCCAAGCTCATATCCTCAGATACCCATACATTTGTACACAGAATAGCTTATGAACCAGAATATTTAACAAAAGTTGCCAAAAGTGTTCCTCTGGATATCACCACAATTAATGGAAATTATGATTATGACAACGATAATATGTCCTTACTAGAGGAAGTGAAGAAAGGATAGAGGATATTAACAGTATATCAAGAAGTATTAATAATTCATCTGTACAGAAATTCAAAAAACCGACAGAGGAAAATTTTGGAAAATGTCAAGACTAGAATAAAATAGAGATACATGGATATTTTATTTTGATGGAGAATATAGGATATTGGAAAATTCTGAAGAGGGATAATTAAACCAAGAGAAACTCAGTAGGGTCGGGTTATTTAATTATAATAACTTTCAAACAATAATTGTGAAATGATCTATATATTTAGACAAACAAATGGAAAACTATCTACAATATATCCATTTGAATGCAATTATGAATGTCATGCTGATGTTGTTCCTTCAATATTTCTCCTGTTCTCAACTTGAAAGAGGCTTTTAGGACAACTGGCTCGGTGTCTTCAGCAGTTCATGTCATAGAAAGGGCACAGCAAGAAAAAAAAAAAATTCAAGGCTCACAACAACTAGACCCAATGCTGCATAAGATATTAGATTAGCTTCAGCTAACCTTGATAATTTAACTGATGCCAATTAATATTTGAAAATAAAGGTACTGTAAAGATACAAGGAGAAATCACCACCACTTCGACCATATACTAAATAATAAGTAACATTAAGTTACTTTTAGTAACTTTTAGTCTTTTTTTATATGTTTTTAATTTTATAAACTATTATTTATTTAACTTATTACTTTGGAATAAGTTTAGATTTAAGGAAGAGTCTCAAACCTAGTACAGAGAATTATTGTATACATTTCACTCAGATTCCTCCAATGTTAACATATTACATAATCATGATATGGTATAATGATCAAAACTATGAATTAACATTGTGATGCTTTTAACTAAACTATAGATGTTATTCAGATTTCATCATTTTTTGATTAATGTTTTATTTTTGCTTCAGGACTCTATCCAGCATACATTGTATTTAGTTGTTTTTTCTTAATCTCCTCCAGTCTGTAACATTCCTCAGTCTTTTCTTGTCTTTCATAACCTGATACATTTGAAGATATTGGTCAAGCATTTTGATAAGTGCCTTTCAATTAGTTTTATCTGATGTTTTGTGATAATTAGATTGAGGCTATAAAGTATTGATAAGAACATCACAGAGACGTATTTTAACATAATTGAAAATATTGTAGTGAAACTATTTTAAACTATTTTCTCAACAAATTATGTCATATGTTTTTTCCTTCATCAGTAACACATTTTATGGGCATTATTTCCTCATTGAGGTAATCACATAGAAGTAATAAATGGATTATATATATATTTATAATAAATAAAATCATTTGATAGTGTGATTCAAATAATACAAAAAGACAGTTAAAATCAAGAATGATGTCTAATGTCATCAGGAAAGATTAATTGGGTAGGCAGAATTTGAGATGGGCTTTCCAACATGGGGAAAATAGTGCTAACTAGGGAGATTGAAACTTTGTATCAGGCAAAGAAGGTGAATTAGAAATGTATTGGGAGTAGGAACATGTAGGATGGTATAAAAATGCTATAAAGACATTACCCAACAGATATTAAAGTTCTTTCACAAATATTATATTCTAAAAGCATGACTATGAAATAGCTGTAATCTTATTTACACTAATGAAATTAATTGACTCACAAAGAAATTTAATGAGGTTTACTAAATTATCCTCTGTAAGCAGTACTTTTTGTCAAATCCAGATGATTTGGATTTCTAATTTTAGTATCTTTCCATTACATTTCTCTAGCATTAACTTGGCATAAATTGATGGTGTAATAAAAATAATTCCATCTAAATTATGTCTTCTCACTTGTTGAATTCCTATTTTGCTTTATCTCTTGGACATAGTTAACAATTATTTTTGTTTTTTCAGAAATCATATTTTTAAGCTTTTGAATACCTGTGAATACTTCATTTCTGTTGCCTTTACATGTAAGAAAACACTTGAATCATCAAACATTTTTGAGTCAATGATTTTTCATCAAAATAGTACAGAAATTGCCATTATGTAATTCAGTATTAATGAGAAGTCTAAATCTGATGTTTATTGTTATTTTTAGAAAACTCAGTAAGATAACAAAATATAAAATAACCATTCAAAAATAGGTTTGGATGCATATTGCCTTAATTTAATACTTAATAGACAATGTCACATGTTTCATAAAACTATATATTTATTTATAATTTTCTCTTATTTTCACTGTTACCCATTTGCCCAGTTCTTTCTCATGATTATGCATTGGTAATCCCTGTTATTAGTTTCTTATAGATCCTTCTAACATTTCCTTATATGCATATGTATGTACATACTATGTATGCATATATATGTATTCTGATTTAACCCTCTTTTTTATATAAGATGGAGTAGCTTTTATAACTAGCTTTTTCATATGAAATAAATATTGGATATCTGACCACATTGATTTTCCTTTTTATTATTTTTATAATCGCACAGTGGTCTATTATATTGCCCGGGAAATTAGTGTATGTTAAGCCATGGAAAAATATTTTGTAATCATAAATGTTAGCATAGGGACAGATAATTATTAATGTTTTTGTTTATCTATTAATAAATGAATGTCCAGAGGGTTAATGAAAAATGTTGTGGGTCATGAGTCAATTCTGCCATGCATAATATGTCTGACATCCTTTGCCCTTGACCACAAAATATCATTAATGCACCACAAGCATGACAAATAACAAGTCCCCTAAAAATTTCCAAAATAATCCAAGGGGGAGCCACTGTCCCAGTTGAGAACTACTCTGTTATAGAATAACTGGTACTGAAATTTTTTTCTCATAAACATTTGATAATTAATAAATACAATGGCCTAAGATTATAGAGTAGTTAAAAGAATGATTTTAGTTTGTATCTAACTACTTTTTGATGATTAGTGTTGTCCAGCAATCAAATGGCCTTTACCAAGGCCATGGCCACGAGACAGAAGGCTTCAAAGGAAGGCTATGTGTCGGCTAGGTCTCCTTGTGACATCGTTTTTACAGTTGTAGGAATGCTAAATTTGAGAATGGCTGAAAAATGTGCCATCTGGATTACTTTGTTAGATTGATTTAGGTGAGTAAGATGTTATACTGAATGACCTTGTGATACTCATATACTCCCTAAGAACCCTATAAAAACCCTGAGGACTACTGAAGAAAATAAATACCAATTTCAATGCACCTTCTGTGCTGCTATTTCAAACAATCATTTGCTTTCATACATGAAATATTTTTGAGAGCTTTACAGATTTGGGGCTGTCATTCTTTCATTCACATTTCATAGCTTATTTTAAGAAATAAAAGGATGTGTTAACTTTGCTTGTGTTGAGTGATGTAGATTATAGTTCCCATAACTAAGTATAGTACAATTAAAGTCATGCATTCAGCTCTGAAATGTGACACTGAATCAAACATTAGACATTTTAATTCATATTTTAGTACTTTCAGGTGGTTGTATAAAATCATTAATCACTGTAAGCTATTCACTGTGCTCAACATTATAAGATCACATGTCTTCTCTGCCCACTTCCAGAAATAACATTCATTTTGCCTATTGCTCTCATTACAGTTCTGTAAAAGAGAAATACAGGATCATAACTTAATTTTATATCACCTCCTAATCTCCCCACATATTTCTTCTATATTTGTGTATGTGTGTGTAAATACATTCCACTTACGAAATCAGTGATTTTAAAGTTCTATGAACCAAAAAATATTCTTGGGTTATTTTATAAACTAGCCATCATTTTATCATAAGTATACACAAATTTTACAAACCCTGCTTATCTGGGATATTGGTATTTTATATTGCATTTATTTGCCAGCACCTTGATGGAAATGTTATCTCATTACATTGTATTAATATAAACTTTAAAATATCTAACTTTAGAATCAAAAATAATTTGGGAACTATTCTGTCTCTGCTAATATTTAACTGAGGAAACTTGGGCAAGTTATTTAAACGTTCTAAACTTCTATTTTCTCATCTGCAACATATAAATACAAGCTTCTTTCTTTAATGACAAATGAGAGGAGTTATTATATGTGTATGTTATATGTATAAGCCCTTAGTAAATGGTATCTCTTTTAATCAACCATTTGTCTTCTATAAGATACTTTTTTTTAATGCCAGCTATAATGACACTTCTCTTTTCACTTTATCCAATCATTGTCAGTTGATTTCTTTCTACATTTAATCAGAAAGGGAATTACTAAAATATAATTAATGATTCAGACGTCTGCATACAGAACACTCTAAGTGAGTAATTTAATCTAACTTACTGATTATCTCATGTGAAGGTACTTCTGTTAGCAGTACAGACTAAGAATAATTTTCTACATATTCTATATTTTAAAAATATCAGAGAGATCTACAATATAGATTACCTCTTGCAGAGATGTTCTTTATTCATAGTCACTCAAAACTGGAAACAACCAAAGTGCCTCATACAAGGAAGATTCTCAGGTACTGATGAATCATATTTCATAACTTGGGTCTCAGTTACACCTGTGTTCATTTTGTGAAAATTTATTTAGCTATACTTTTAACATTTGTTGACATTGCTTTGTGTATGTTATATTTCGATACAAAATAAAACTGAAGATCATTGAAATCTTGATGTCTAAAATAACCAAAATAGAACAAGGAAGAGAGGAAAGATAAGGAGTAGAAGAAGGAAAAGAAACACAAAAAAATGTCTACAAAATTTAAATACAACATAATGATAGGTTAGTCATTGTTTCTTATATTTCTGTCTTCCAAAATGGCATAGTGCTCCCAGACTATTAATTCTTAGTTTAGTTTTCTTGGCATATGTCTCATAATGATACTCAGGATTGAACTTTCATAAACACATGGTCCTGCACTTTGTCTTTTGTTTTAAATATTTGAGAGTGGGAAAAGTATAACAAGGAGTTTGGTCTATAACTGTGAACAATTTGTGGAGATAACTTACTACCTTCTGACCAGCCCAATTAAGTTTACTGAGTTAATGTACGTACAATAAGTTTTACCCACATCAATTGTACAACTCAATGAGTTTTACGAATGTACACAGCATGCTGGATATTCCCACCACCCCAAAAAGTTCCTCCATGTCCCTTTAAAGTCAATCCTCATTGACAACCCCCAGCCCAAAGCAATGACTAATCTGCTTTTCATCACCATAGTTTTCCCTTTTAGAGAATATCAAATAAATGAGGTCATATAGTAGGTTATGTATATTAGGAAGTTTTTTTCCATCTCTTGTTATTGCTGAGTAGTATTCTACCGTGAGGGTGTACCACAATTTGTTTATCTACTCACCAACTGGACTCCCTACTGCATTTCATTGATCTATGTATCTCTCATTACCATAACCACACATTTCCTTATTTACTATAGCTTTACAGCAAGTCTTAAAATCAGGCAATATAAGTCTTCCAATGTTGTTTTTCTCTTTCAATTTTTTCTGCTGACCTAGATACCTTTGTATTTCCACATATATTTTGGAATCAGTTTGTCAGTGTCTATAAAAACATCTCAGGGTTTTTCATTGAATCCGTAGATCAATTTGGAAAGAAATGACATCCTAACATTTTTGGATTCATTAAAATGATGCGTCTTTCCATTTATTTATGTCTTCTTTGATTTGTCCCATCAAGGATTTAGTTTTCAATGCAAAGTTATTCACATAATTGGATAAATGTATTCCTAAGTATTTCATGTCTTTTGATGTTTTTGAATCAGGTATTTTAAACTTAAATTTACAATTAGTTGCTACTAAGTGTTTACAAAAATACACTTTTATTTTTGTATGCTAATGCCTTGCTTTCTGTGAACTTGCTAATTTTACTTATTAGTGTTTTGGGAGATTCCATAGAAATTTCTTTTGGTCTGGTTGCTGTTATTATCTTTCCATTTTTTTTCTTTTCTTTCCACCTCATTTTGCTCATAATTTTCTTTGTATTATTGAGCATATTTATAATAAAAATATATAATACAACATATTTAAAATATTTACATTTAAAAATTTTAAAGTTCTCATCTGCTTTTTATCCTTATAATGAGTCTTATTTATTCTGTTTTTTTGCATGCCTCAGAATTTTTTATTGGACTAAATATTGAATTTTACATTGTTGAGTGCTGGATTTTGTTGTATTTCTTCAACGTATGTCAGACTTTTTCAGGCACACTAAGTTACTCGTGGATTAGTGGATCTTATCAAACTGTCATAGTGGATTGAAAAAGACCTTTTTTCTCCCACGAACTTAGCCCCATTACTAACTTGTTACCCTTCTGAGGACATACAAAGTTGTCTCTATTCTTGCCAGTGAGAACACAAATTCTGTTTTGTGTGCACTGAGGGAATTATTCAGGCTAGGATTTCTGTTAGTTATTTCCCTGGGTTCATGGAGTTTCATCTCCTGTGAGTACAAGCTACCCATCCAAAGCAGATGTACAGGAGATCACTCTATGTATCACAAGAGCTCCCTCTTCTTTAGTACTCTGACCAAATTCCTCCCTACTTCTGCCTCCTTGAACTCTGTCTCTATATTCTAAAATTAATAATATTGACATGATTTCTTTGTATTCTCCCTCCCTACTCTACAACCTGGAAACTGCCCCCAGCCAGTAATCTGTAGGTGATCCTAAGATTTACCTCATTTGTTCACCTTCTATCAGAGATCACAATTCTCTGCTGCCTGTTTTCCAGTGTCTGAAAAAACGTGGCTTCATATGTTTTTCCATTTTTTCATTTGTTTAAAGTATAATGGAAATTATTTTTACAGTTAATTCTTTATGAGTGAAAACAGAAGTTCAATAACTATGTCTTTAAAACAAACAATGGACTTACAACTCATTTGATGAATTTTTATTTGGGTCTAGAAGACTTCAAATACTTTCTATTAGAAATTAATATTTTTTGTTTATTTCAAATAAGAATAAATTTCTCAGCGTATTATTGGCTTTTAAATATGGCTCTAGGTGCCCAGGTGACACTTTTCAATCTCTAATCTAGGTCTCCAAAATAGGGACAACTAGAAGATAACATATATCTAAAGTAAGAAATATTGCATTCAGTTGAACAAATTCTGAGAGACAGATACTGAATAAGAGGGATGAAACAATGTACTATTTCTTGTTTTTACTGATCTGCATAAAATTTGAGTCTATTATGGCTCCATTTCCCTTCAAATCAAGAAAGGTAATTTAACACTCAGTTATTACCTTCCTTATCTAATAAACTTTCTTACAAATTGATACATCTATGGGATGAAGTAGTTTCTCCTTGGTAGCTCTATAGGTTTTAATTTTAACAACCTGTTTCTTCATCTGTCACTGACAAGATTCTTTTATTAAAGAGATTAAAATGTTCCCCTTATTGGAAAAGTTTCAATATATATGGTCTCAAAATAGCATAAATTCTGAGTAAACCTATCAGATTGTTTCGTCATTGCTCTCCTTATTCTTCTTCTGGAATATATGATTGATGAATACTAGATGTACTTACTTAAGACTGAAAAGTGTTAGGCTTACTTGTACATTTAAAATTAACAATAGATTAGTAACATAGATAATTGTGTACATCACATGTATAAAAACGTTCTCAAACTAATATTTATGCATATAAGAATAAATTCTAATAAGTAATTAAATGTGATAAGGTACAGGATACAAATAAGCTGATCTAGGAGTAACTCCAGAAAAAAACTCTTGTGTACTAAGATAAGGCCACTGAAACTCCAACTAATCTATATTACAAATTTGAGCCATTCCTTAACCACTTCTCTGTGATTAACTCCTGTTCTGTTCCTTCTAAATCTTGCAAATACTGTCCCCGGATCCCCTTTTGAAACACTATGTGGTTCCTCTGATATTATTTACCCTTGCTGGAACACATTAATAAAACTCTGTTTGACTGCAGACATGTTTGTCCTTATCTTTGGCTGACAGATTTTGAGTAATAACTGGCTCCAAGGTAGTCCTTAATTTCGTTTCACAGGAAAAAAATAGTCCACCTTTGATAGAAATATTTCAATTCAATTTGTGCTCCTCTCCTTAGTTTTTGAATAAAATAGTATACAAGTTCCTCCTGCCATCTGAAGCTTTCTATGATGACTTCGAAATTAATGCCCCAAATTAGAATATTCTCCATCAACTAAAATATTCGTTATAAACTAAGTGTGTCCCCCAAAATTCATATGCTGAAGCTTTAACCCCCAATTTGATGGTATTTGGAGAAGGGGACTTTGGGGAAGGTTTCTAACTAACATCTAATTTTAAGGTTAGATGAGGTCATGTGGATAGGGACCTCATGATGGAATTAGTATCCTTATAAGAAGAAATACTTGAAACTTGAGAGCACTCGTGTGCGCTCTCTCTCTCTCTCTTTCTTTCTCTCTCTCTCTCTCTTCCCCTCTCCCCATCCCTCTCCCTCTCCTTTCTCCCCACACCCCCTTCCCATGTGAGGGCACAGGGAGAAGATCCATCTGGAATCCAGGAAGAGAGCCATCACCAGAACCTGACCATAGTGGCTCTCTGACCTTGGACATCTAGCCTCCGAAACAGGAAGAAGATAAAATTCTGTTGTTTAAGCTTCCCAGTGTATGGTATTCTGTAAGTGCAGTCCAAGCTGACTCATGTTTATTATATAATTTATATAATTTAAATGAAAAAAGCAGTTTATAACACTATGTAGCATGATCACAATTTAAAACATGTTTATATGTATAGAACATGATTTTAAATAAACATTTCCACACGGAAATAGGCATTTTCTCTGAATGGTAAGATTATGTGTGGTTTTAATTTTTACATTCCTTATTGTCCACATTGTCTACAATGCAGAAAACTCTGAAACCATTTCAAAATGGAAATTATCTACCCCACCAACCCTCTTCCCCATGGCCGTATGTCCTTTCTCACATGCAAACAAGAAGTAGAGCCAGCACCTGGAACTTACAGTGGGGTTTTCCTTCTGTTACTACATAATCATTCTTAAATCCATCCCATTCTTTCTATTCCCAATCCTTCTGCTTCAGTCTGGTCCTCATTTCTCTCATTCCTCATTTTCTTTCTTTCTTTTTTTCCCCCCTATGATTGTCCTCCTTGCTTGGTGTTTTATACCAACCAAACTCATTCTCCCCAAGACAACCACAGAGACTGACTTTCCTAAAACACAAATCTGATCTTTTTTATTCTCTTGTAAAAATTTCCTTGAAAAACATCCATTCACTTAACAAAATTAAAATCAAAATTTAGTCATGACTTACATATTGTAGTCAAACAAATTCCCCAGGTAAAGGTCTATAGCTTTTCTCGTTCTAGCTCTAGTTCCCGTGACTACTGCATTGGGATGCCAGCAAGTTACACTCCTGTGACTTAGGGACGAAGACTTAGATATGAGTAAGTGTCAGCCTAAGGCAATACATTCATGGCAGAGTATGTCTCAGCGTGCTCATGATCTTTTCCTTTTTTTTTTTTTTTTCCCCTCCTTGAGAAAGGTAGGCTAAGGAGACTAGGAGATGATTAATAACCCGGCAGATTATCTGTATTTTTATGCGACTGAGCATTATAACTAATACATGCTCTCTGGCTCTTAAAAAATCTAGCTGAAAAGCATGGATATAATGAATAAAAGATTGGTATTTTAATAAACTAATACCATTTTTCTAAAGTTTCCAAAAATTTAAGTATTTTATTCAAAAATTATGTATTGAGTACTTGCTGTTTACCAAGGACTCAGGTCCTGGAGACATGATTAGTTAGAAAAAGCATGAAGGAGAAATTATTATATGTATAGCTTTAAATAATATCACTGTATATAATACATTGCTATATTGTAATACCAAGTTTAGCAAATCCAAATTATCTGAAGTTGCTGAGTTAGAAGAAAATCTTTTTGCATACCATTTATCATATCTGCCTACCTGGTCAAGGCATAGCATTTTGCAAAGTACTATTCTAGTTGAAAGTGCTCCTTATTTCACAGAATGCAGCAGGGGAAATAATTGCTTCACCAATGATAATTGAAAAGATAACACACATTTAAAATTTAAAGGCAAGGGGTTGTTCTTTGCATTTTTTAAAGTAAGTTTTAGTTATTTTCTAAGGAGGGAGGCTTTTGCCATCTACTGAGATCTTAGACATTAACTAGATTCTTAGATTCCTGGAGGAGGGTAAGCTCTTGGAAATGGGAGAAAAACATAAAGATGGAAACAGTAGCTTTTCACAGTTAAAGAGGTTTTATATCCTAGTTGCGGGGCTGCAATACATGTGTAAACTCCATTTTCTAGGGAGCTAAAATAAACAGTTTAAAAAATGTATATTGCCTCTTTATCAGAATTATATTAATATAAAGTGAACCTTTGTTTAAAGATTGATTAAATTTTACATTTAGCAGTAGTCAGAATTGAAAAAGACTTGTTTTAACTCTTTTGTATATTAATATCAACAAAGACCTAAAATTGTTCAATTTGATATTAAGTATATAAAAGTTCTTTAGAGATTGTAAAATTAACTGATTATGGTTTTAAGGATAAATATAGTCTATTTTAAAATATTATCATTGTTGGAAAATTTCATTGTTAATATATTTGGGTCATTTAATGTAAAACAAATTATTTTATTTTCAATTACATTCAATCTATATCTACTAGTAAGTTGCACTTTTCCTATCAATAACAAAGATGATAAATAAATACAGGGTAAGATATCAACAGACACACATTTTGAGTGCTAAATCAGGCACATACTCCATTGAGTTTTCCCCCTTAAAAATGTATTACATTCAGAAAAACAGAAGAAGACTGATGAGACTATTTAAATAAAGCAAAACCATTAACTTGGATTACATGTGCATGTGAATATTCCAAAGGAGTAAGTAAAATAAGCTCTACTACAAATGCTTGATACTCCTTTTTGTTACTCTTCTATAGCTTTTCTGTTTGATCAGATGATTATGCAGGGAGTTACAGCTTAGTGCTGCAGGCATTCATAGCTAGTGATATGAGAAGAAAATGAAGAAAGAATATTTATTAATACTAATATCAATAATAATGGCAACTAACATATAAAAAATGCTCTAATATTTACTAAGTACTATTTACATATATTTTTTAAAAATTATCTAATTAATAACCTTTTCCAAAAAAATTTTCCCAATTAATCACCCACCCACTGTTCTGTCCTGTGATCTTATGAAAGTAACATTTAAGAAAGAAATCAGACACCGTGGCATGCACCTGTAATTCTAGACACTTAGAGGGTAAGGCAGGAGGCTGAGGCTGGAGGATCATTGGAGCCCAGAAGTTTGAGGCCAGCCTGAGAAACATGGGTAGACTCTATCTCTTAAAAAAAAATAATAAAAATAAAAAAACAATAATGTAACTATTATAACTATTACTAAGCCAATGAATTTCAAACATTTAAAGTGAATTAATTAAAATGTTAGAACTGTATGAAGATGAAATTGAAATCTGGTCATAAGAAAGGTATTATTTCTTTGACATCAATTTAGGATATAACCTTCCATGTATACAAAGAAAGAAATCATAAAAAAGTATAATGTTAGTCATCACTATGTGAAAAAATATGAATTTTGTGCCAATTAATCCAATGAAAAAAAATGAAGGCAAATAATAAAATTTGGCAAGACTTATCAAGACAGAATTAATTTTAGCTTCTATTGGTATTATGTTTTAATCTATGCCATATTTAGTTCTCAAAATAGGGGTTGTTGTCCTTAATATATATGTGGTTTTAAATTTAAAAAAGAAAGCAAAATTAATGCCCTGGGGGAAAATGTGTTTGAGATATGATTGGAAAATTTAAAGGAAAAAAATATAAGTGAATAATAACATAAAAAAATCTCTTCAATCACATCAATAACTAAATACTTGCAAATAAATAACACATAATATATATATTTCTCTTATTATGATGACACAATATTCATTAAGGCATTATTTTAATAACAAAATATGAGATAAATCAAAATGTCCATACAAGAACATCATTATTTAAAAAAAAAAATAATCAAGATTTAAAATGTTTAGTAGCTTATGACATTACAATAACAAAGTTAAGTGAACATATCATTAAATATTGTAACAGTTTTATGTATGTTTATATGTATATGTAGTAATTTTAATGTGCAATATCTTGTGTGTACATATGCAGATATAATATAGATATATAAAATATTGAAAAGAAAATTAAAAGTTTTCATGGTAAGCTTAGAAAGTTTCACTTGGAGAGTCCAGATATGCTCATCATGAAAATGTTCATTTTTTTATAGCAAGTTTTGGGCAGTTTCTATAGCTGCAGTGGAAAATAAAATTTATTTGTTTTAATTACAAGAGCATAAAATACTTTTTTTAATTTCAGCATATTATGAGGGTACAGATGTTTAGGTTACGTATGTTGCCCTTGCCCCCCTCCAAGTCCGAGTTTCAAGTGTGTCCATCCCTCGGATGGTGTGTATTGCACCCTTTGTGTATGCATATACCCGTCGCCTCCTCCCCCCTCGCCTCTCTCCCTCCCCCCTGCCCGACATCCAATAGATGTTATTCTTATCTGTGCTCTTATGTGTTGATCAGTTAATACCAATTTGATGGTGAGTACATGTGGTGCTTGTTTTTCCATTCCTGGGATACTTCACTTAGTAGAATGCGTTCCTGCTCTATTCAGGAGTATACAAGAGGTGCTATATCACCATTGTTTCTTAAAGCTGAATAGTACTCCATGGTATACATATACCACATTTTATTAATCCACTCATGTGTTGATGGACACATGGGTTGTTTCCACATCTTTGCAAACAATAAATGTTGGCGTGGATGCGGAGAGGTAGGAACACTCATGCACTGCTGGTGGGACTGCAAACTAGTGCAACCTCTGTGGAAAGCAATATGGAAACACCTTAAAGAGATACAAGCAGAAGTACCATTCGATCCAGCAATCCCATTACTGTGCATCTACCCAAAAGAACAAATGATACTCTATAAGAAAGACACCTGCACCTAAATGTTTACAGCAGTGTAAAATACTTTTTACAAGAATTCTGATCAAGGTAACTCTTTGCAAACTTTTATCCCTCATTTGATATTAAAAAAATGGAACAAAAATCCCACGATGTTAATAATTATCCCTTCAAAACACAGAGCAGAACCTCAAATCTAAAAGCTGCTTTTTCTCGTGATATATGTTAGTCTGCAAACAGGAAAGGCAGAGAAAATGCTAAGTAGGCTCGCTATTGGGGAATAGACAAGGTAAACAGAATAACAGATCAGAACATTTAATTATACATCTGCAGCTGTCTTAAATGCTATCCGACAGGTATTACATTTAAATCTGCAGGAAAGAACTGGCTGATCGGTGAAAACACACACAAACACATATACATACACATATTTATTTATATTCCATTAAATGGAATAGTTATGGCTATTTGTAGTTTACGGCAAAAATGTTTAAATCTTTCTTGTCATTATGTTACTTTCAAACATATTCTTAGAAAACTGTATTTATTTCTCTTGTACCAAGCTTTAAACAGCAAAGTGCTGCCACAATTCAAATGGCATATTTTAAAATAGAATTCCACAAATAATCCCAACATGAGCCTCTTATAAAAAGTTTTTCTTCATGACTGCTACATTAAATCCACTGAACTGAAGTTTTTTTTTTTTTTCCTCAAACACAACTTATAGGCACACTGATTATTCACAAAGGGATTATCTATTTTTTTTGGTTTTCTAGGTGTTTGAATTCTCTTTCTTCTCACAGCTTTTCTTACCTAACACATTGGTCTATAGCAATGGAACTATCCTTAAAATGCAGCACGAAAACCAAAAGTAAGTTCCGTGGTTCAAAGAGATCTTGTTGAAAATGTTTACAAGGTCATATATTAGATGTGAAAACTTTAACAAATAGTATTATTAAGCTTTATTTGTAAAAGTGGAAAATACTCAGCATCTAGAAGATAAATAGTTAACTATTTATTGATAATGTATTACATGCCTGTCACTCCTGCGAGTATCCTGCATTAACTCATTTAAGCTTCAAAACAACTAATATAGTCTCCTCTTTGGAGATGAGAACATCGAAGCCCAAAGCGAGGTCGGTAAATAGCCACGTGTTGCAGAGTTGTAGATATCACAGGCAAGCTGCCAAGTTAGACAGTATGGAAGTATGACTCAAGAACATGATTTCCTTCACACTTAAACATTTTCATTGTTCAATTAAGCAGTCATAATCGTGTCTTTTTTTCACAATTTAAAAGATACTGTCTTATTAGCTATATTTTCTGACTTTCCATTAAAAATTGGGCTATGGTGCTAGAAAAATAAGTAAAAGCAAATACAAACTTCTCTATCTTTCGTTTACTTTTAAAATTTGTAGAAAATCTATATTGATGTTTCCAAACAAAATTCTTTAGGTATTCTAATGGATAGCACGTGCCTACCTATATAGTTTTTTTAATGTGTGTGTGTGTGTATATATATATAGTTTCAGCATATTATGGGGATACAGATGTTTAGGTTATGCATACTGCCCTTGCCCCCCACCCAAGTCAGAGCTTCAAGCATAGCCATCCCCCAGATAGTGCTCATTGCACTAGTTATGTATGCATATGCCCATCCCCTCCTCCCCCTTCCCACCTGCCTGACACCCAATAAATATTATACTTATATGTGCCCTTATGTGTTGATCAGTGAAACCAATTTGCTGATGAGTAGATGTGGTGCTTATTTTTCCATTCTTGGGATATTTCACTTAGTAGACTGTGTTCCAGCTCTATCCAGGAAAATGCAAGAGGTGCTATATGACCATTGTTTCTTAAAGCTGAATAGTACTCCATGGTATACATATACCACATTTTGTTAATCCACTCATGTATTGATGAACACTTCGGTTGTTTCCACATCTTTGCAATTGTGAATTGTGCTGCTATAAACATTTGGGTGCAGGTGTCTTTTTTATAGTGTGTCTTTTGTTCTTTAATTGAGAAACAGGACAGTAAATGCTGGAGAGTATAGGATTTCTCAGTATCTCAGGAGATAAATCATGGTTATTCTAAACTTTTGCTGTATTTAATGCTTGATATCTTTTAACCTTCAAAACAAATTTTTTTTTATTTTATTTCAATAGTTTTAGGGGGTATAAGTGGAGTTTTGTTACATGGATATATTGTGTAGTGGCAAATAGTGTACACTGTACCCAATATGTAATCTTTCATCCCTCACTCCCTTTCTGCCTCTCTCCGAGTCTCAGTGTCCATTATACCACTCTCTATGACCATATGGACCCGTAATTTAGCTCCCACTTGTAATTGAGTTCATGCAGCATTTGATTTTTCCATTCCCGAGTTACTTCATTTAGGATAATGGCCTTCAGGTCCATCCAAGTTGCTGTAAAAGACCTTATTTCATTATTTTTGTGACTAAGTAGTATTCCATGGTGTATGGATACCACAATTTCTTTATCCACTCATTTTTTGATGGGCATTTAGGTTGATTTTGTATCTTTGCAATTGCGGATTGTGTGGATTGTGCTGTGACAAACATTCAGGTACAGGTATCTTTCAATATAATGACTTCTTTTCCTTTGGATAGATACCCAGTAGTGGGATTAATCAAATAATAGCTACATTTTTAGTTCTTTGATGAATCTCCATACTGTTTTCTATAGAGGTTGTGCTAATTTACAGTCTTACTAACAGTGTACAGGTGTTCCTTTCTCATTACATCCACAGCAACATCTATTGTTTTTTGATTTTTTAATAATGGTCATTCTGAAAGAGTAAGGTGGTATCTCATTGTGGTTTTAATTTGCATTTCCCTGATGATTGGTGATGTTGAGCATGTTTTTGTATGTCTATGGGCCATTTGTTTATCTTCTTTTGAGAAAACTCTATTCATGTTTTTTTCTAACATTATAATGAGGTTGTTTTGTTTTTGATGATTTGATTGAGTTCTTTGTAGATTCTGAATATCAGTCGTTTGTCAGATGGAAAGTTTGCAAATATTTTCTCCCATTCTGTAGGTTTTATGTTGACTCTGTGGATTATTTTTCTTGCTATGCAAAAACCTTTTAATTTGATTAAATTCCATTTATTTATTTTTGTCATTGCTGTATTGGCCGTTTGGGCCTTAGTCATAAATTTTTTGCCTAGGCTGATATCTAAAAGAGTTTTTCCTATGGTTTCTTCCAGAATTTTTTGTGGTTTCATGTCTTACAATGAAGACTTTAATCTATCTTGAGTTAATTTTTGTATATGGCAAGAGATAGGGATCCCGTTTCATCCTTCTGCATGTGTATGTTCAATTTTGCCAGCAACATTTATTGAATAGGTCATCTTTTTGCCAGTGTTTGTTTTTGTCTGTTCTGTTGAAGATTGGTTAATCATAGCTCTATGGTTTCATTTCTGGGTTTTCCATCCTGTTCCATTGGTCTATGTGTCTACTTTGATACCAGTACCATGCTGTTTTGGCTACTGTAGCCTTGTAATATAATTGAAGTCAGGTATTGTGGTGCCTTCAGATTTGTTCTTTTGGCTTAATATTTCTTCAGTTATTTGGGCACATATTTGGTTCCATATGAAGATTAGAATTATTTTTACTAAATCTATGAAAAGTGACATTGGTGTTTTGATGGAATTGCATTGAATCAGTAAATTACTTTGGGCAATATAGACTCTTTAACAATGTTGATTTTTCCAATCCATGAGCATTGGATGTTTTTCCATTTGTCTGTGTCATCTTATGACTACTAAACCTCTATGCACACAAACTAGAAAACCTGAAGGAAATTGATAAATTCTTGGAAATACACAACCTCCCAAGCCTAAATCAGGAAGAAATGGAAATCCTGAACAGACCATTAATGAGTAGCAAGATTGAAATTGTAATAAAAAAAAATCTATCAACAAAAAAAGCCCCAGACCAGATGGATTCACAGCCATGTTCTACGGTACCTATAAAGAAAAACTGGCACCCATTCTACTGAAACTGTTCCATAATATTGAGAAGGTGGGAATACTACCTCATTCTATGAAACCAGTATCACCTTGATATCAAAGCCAAGAAATGACACACAAAAATGGAAAATTACAGACTAATATCTTCTATTAACATAGATGTAAAATTTTTCAACAAAATACCAGCAAAATTTATTCAGCAGAACATCAAAAAAAAATAATCCACCATGATCAAATGGGTTTCATCTCAGGAATACAAGGGTAGTTCAATATATGCAAATTAATAAATGTGATTCACTACATAACATAATTAAAAAAGACCACATGATCATCTCAAAAGATGCAGAAAAAGCATTTGATAAAATGCAGCACCCTTCCATGATAAAAACCCTCAACAAACTAAACATGAAAGAAACATACCTCAAAATAATAAAAGTCATGTAAGACAAACCCACAGTTAGCATCATACTGAATGGGGAAAAGTTAAAATCATTTCTCCTAAGAATTAGAATAAGACAAAGGTGCCCACTGTCATCACTTCTATTCAACATAATACTAAAAGTCCCAACCATTGCAATCAGGCATGAGAAATAAATAATGGGCATACAAATTTTCCCACTTTTTTAATGTGGTTATTTGTTTTTTTCCTGCTGAGTTCTTTGTATTCCTTGTAGATTCTGTATATTAGTCCTTCGTCAGATGTCTAGATTGCAAATATTTTCCCCCATTCTATAGGTCATCTATTTATTCTATTGATCATTTCTTTTACGTTGCAGCTGCTTTTTAGTTTAATTAAGTCCAATTTGTCCATTTTTGCTTTCATTACATTTGCTTTGGGGGCTCTTAGTCATAAATTCTTTGTGTAGGCCAATGTCCAGAGGAATTTTTCCTAGATTTTCTTCTAGAAATTTTATAACTTCAAGTTTTACATTGAGCTATTTGATCCATCTCGAGTTACTTTTTACACATGGTAAAGACAGGGATCCAGTTTCATTCTTCTGCATATAGCTATCCAACTTTCTAAGCAACTTTTGTTGAATAGTGTGTCCTTTTCCCAGTGTATGTTTTTGTCTGCTTTGTGGAAGATCAATTATTTATAGGCATATGGCTTTATTTCTAGTTCTCTATTCTTTTCTATTGATCTATGTGTCTACTTTTACATCAATACCATGTTGTTTTAACCATGTGTTATAATTTGAAATCAGGAAACATGATACCTTCAGTTTTGTTCTTTTTGTTTAGGGTTTCTTTGTCCAGGCTTTTTTTTTTTTTTGGTTCTATATGAATTATAGTATTGTTTTTTTCTAATTCTGTGAAAAATGGCATTAGTAGTTTCTCTTCAGATCGTATAAATCTTTGTCCTTTTATAAAATGTTTTTTAATGTGTGCCTTTTAATTCATGCACAATTCCACAGATACAGTTATTTATCAGCTAAACTTACCTTACAAAATATTATGGCATTCACCTTTGAATAAGAAGTAAAGACACCATAACTTACACTGGATCTTACCTAAAGGGCATGAAATAGAGAAAATGAAGTATTTTCAGGAAGATGGTAGACTTGCTATTTTTATATTTATGCTTCTCAATATGTTCTGCATCATTCTCATAAATCCCAAAAGTTAAATTTCATTTTAAACATAATTGAGCTTGATATTTAAAAAATTAGTGTTTGAAATTTGTTAAAACAAATAATCATTTCCTAATGGAAAGGTCATCACAAACTTTAGCATTGATAAAGCTAAATTTTAATATACTGTTCATAAAAAGACAAACAAATAACAAGAAAATTGGCCTCGGAAAATTTTGCAAAGGCCAACGTAAAGCCAGTCACTGACTAGAAAAATCAAATATACAAGCTATTCAAACTGTATTCATAGTAAAAGTAAATAGGTTTTGAGTGAGGCTCTGAACAACCTATTTTTTCCTTTCCTTTTCACCATTCTCAGCTTCACCTTTTCCTACTTCCTGACTGAGATATAAGCAATAATCATATTATAGTAGAAATGGAAAATAATCTGCTCTGATAATACTGTCATGTGTATTTGTGATATGCTTTGCAGCAGAATCATATTTGTCAACAATCCTGTGTCATAGTCATGGAATATTATCTGTCTTACCTACAGGATAATAAACTTAATTCAAGACTCTGAACTATGAAAAATATAAATAAATAAAGCAAATCACTGTTAGAGAAAAATAATTTCCAGGAAAATATACTGTAATACTTATTGGTGGTCTTATACCACTAGGTGTCATTTAGAATTTAATATACATATAAATCATATTGAGACTTGCTGATAAGAGAGAAAATAAAATCAATTTAGAGGGCTTACCCATTTTATCTTTTCTTATAAATTCTCTTTTAAATAACAAATATCTGTAAAAGACAGAAACAGTATCTAAGACAAGAAGTAAATGTTTTACTTAAAATCATAGAAAGGTGGTAACCACATATCACATATTAGAAATTTCTATAACTATGGTTAAATTAAAAAAAATGATAAATTTTCAGCCTCCAATTCAGAAAAATATCAACAGCATAGAGCATTACATAAATAAGTCATTAAAATCAATATATTCACAGGGTTTATGAAAACATACCACACAGACATTGTTTTACAACTGTGGAGCATCAGAAGCTGAGGGTAGTAGAACTCAAGTAGTGACTCACAAATCTGTTCCATAAAAGAGCATAACAATAGAATAAAATATATAAATATGTAAATGGAACATCTGTAACCCAAGCAACTGTATGTTTTTATATGATGGAAAGCAGTAAAGTAAATGCTTAAGAATTTCATCCTTAACAGATAACTTGTTATTTCTGAGAATTCTATTATACATATTTGTCAAATAAAGTAAAGCAAAGTATATAGAGATCTGTGAAAAAGAATAAATATAAAACAAGATGACAGAATAAACCAAACAAAATGTTATAAGGAAAAATATAAATATGATCAGTTCTTTCTACTGCAAAGATGAAGATTGATAGAGTGACAAATTGCATATCACAGAAAAACCTTTTCGACTTTTTAAACTATAAAGACACTTGTGTATTGGCTTATATAATCAGACCATTTACAGTTTAAGGGGCTTTCATGCTGATTGATTCAGTGGCTCAATTTTATTTCTCTCCTTCTCTTACTTTGTGCCATCCTTAGCACTTACAGTAGCAAGACACCTGCCAACAACTCCAAAATCTACATGCTTCCTTGATTTCAAACATTGAGAGTTACTTTTAAAAGTTCTTACAAAAGAGCAGTACTTACTTTTCCTCCCAGGGTTCATGGAAGGCTTTGCAGCTCTAAGCCAAAGTTTTGTTGCTAGCCACAGCACTCTAATCACAACCAAGTTGTTCACAATCAGAAAACTATCCCTTCCTGTTGTGATTTAATACTTTCCATAACTTTTCTGCTTAACTTAGCAGCAATCATTTTGTACTTCCTACAATACTATGAAAGCTCACAGTAGCCCCTTAATCTCTGATATAATGTTGCTAAACCAATAGGTTTGCCTGATGCTGCATTTCTTCTCGCCAGAGCATTCTTACCCCATTCAAGATATGGACCAATATTCATGTAAAGTCATATACTATACTCAACCACTATTTCCAAAACTAACAGATCAATTTCTGAGCTATTTCTTCTCTATATTTTGGCTTCTTAGCATACTTTCCTCTCTACTATCTCTCAGCTAACTATCAGTTTGACAGTTCAGCTTTAATATTTGTAAATACGAATTGTGGACATGATTATTTTTTCTCTTTCCTTGTCCTCCTCCTCCTTCTGTTTTGTTTCTCCTGCTTCTCTTCTTTTCTTCTCTTTCCTCTTTATTCTCATTCCTCTGTCTATCCTCTATCTTTCTACCTTCTCCTCTTTTATCCTCTTCTTTTCAGATAATCTCTATTTTTATTATTCTTAATAATATTGTCTTATAAAGGTCACCATAATGTTCATGTTGCTAATTCCCAATCCTCATCATAGGCAACATATCAGCAGCATTTGACAGTGTTAATCATGCGATTCTTCTCAAGATACATTACTTTTTGGCTCCAGGACGTGACACTCTCTATGTCGCCCCTCCTACTTAGTGGTCTTTCCTACCAGGTCCTCTTTGTTTATCATTACTTTCCTGACTCTTAAAATCTGGAGTACCCAGGGCTTACATTTTGACTTAAAGAAAAAAAAAACCCTACACTTATTCCCTTGGTACCCTCATTCAGTTTCGTAGCTTAAAATATCATCTACATTACATCTTCACATCTAAAATCTCACTATTTGCAAGATGTATTATTATTTTAAGCACCTCTCAGAGAAAAAAACTGTTGCCAATTAACCTATTGAACGCATTTTAATATCAGGGAAATTAAATGTGCAATTTGTATTTGATGATTTGATGACATATAATAATATATACTATGACTCCAAATTTATACCACCAGAATGCACTATTATTCTGTCCTCTCATTATTGTATCTGACTACCTACTCAATATCTCCTCTTAGCTGATAGTCACGTTAAGCGTATGATGTCCAAACTGAACTGTCTCTATTCTTTCCTAAATTTCTCATTCTTACTGTTTCTTTATCCCAGTAACTGACAAATTGTTTGAATTTCCTCATTAACAAACTGGAGTCTCTTTTAACCCTTCTCTTCTAATCCATATCTTTACCCGCTTTGTCAAAAACCCTGTAAGACAAATATCTCAGAATAATATTGGTGCAAAAATCCTTTAACAAAATATTAACAGAGTTAACAGTACACTAAAAGGATTATATGCTACGATCAGGTGGAATTTAATTCCTGGAATTCAAGGATAATTCAACATATGAAAATCAATCAATACAATATACCACATTAACATAAAGAGAAAACATATAATCATCTCAATTAATGGAGAAAAAATCATTTGACAAAATTTACGAACCTTTTTTAATAAACACACTTAATAAGGTAGAAATAGAAGGGCACTTAACATGATAAAGTGTATATAAAAACTCACAGCTAACATCATATTGATTGGGGTAGTCTGAAATGTTTTTTCTTCAAGATCATGGAAAATAAAAACATACCTGCTTTCACCACTTCTGTTAAAAATAGTATTGTAGATCCTTGACAGAGCAATTAGGCAAGAAAAGGAAATAAAAGACCACTCAATGAAAAATGGGCAGTTTTTTCAACAAACGATTCTGAGGAAACTGGATATTGACATTCAAAGTAATGAAATTGGACCCTGATATGACACTATTTACAAAATGAACTCAAAATACATCAAAGACCTAAATGTAAGAACTAAAACTATAAACCTCTTAGAAGAAAATGGGGAAATCTTCATGATATTGGATTTGGCAAAGAGATCTTGTGCATGACACCAAAAACACAGGCAACAAAGCAAAATAGACTTCATCAGCATTAAAAAATTTTGTGCAACAAAAGACACTATCAAAAAAGTGAAAAGGAAAACCATGGTATGGGAGAAAATATTTAAAATTCATATATGTGATAAGAAATTAGTATCTAGAATATATAAGGAACTCTAAAAATTGAGCAACAGATAACCCAATTAAAAATGGAGAAAGAACTTAAATAGACATTTCTTCAAAATAGCTACACAAATGACCAAAAAGCACATGAAAGAAAATGATCAATATCACTAGTTATAAGTATCTCTTTGAGGTATCTCAATATTGCTTTCCACAGAGATTGCACTAATTTGCAGTCCCACCAGCAGTGTAAGAGTGTACCTGTCTCTCCATATCCTCACCAGCATTTGTTGTTTTGGGATTTTTTGATAGAGGTCGGTCTCACTGGGGTTAGGTGATATCTCATTGTGGTTTTGATTTGCATTTCTCTAATGATTAGAGGTTTCGAACATTTTTTATATGTTATTTTTATGTTTTATATGTTATTTATATGTTATTTATATGTTTATATGCCATTATTCTGTCTTCTTTTGAAAAGTTTCTGTTCATGTCCTTTGCCCATGTATTGACGGGGTTGTCTGATTTTTTTTTCTTGTTCATTGTTTTAAGTTCTAGATAGATTCTGTTATCAGCCCTTTATCAGATGTGTAGAGAGCAAATATTTTCTCCCATTCTGTAGGCTGTTTATTCACTCTAATGACAGTTTTCTTGGCTTTGCAAAAGCTTTTTAATTTGATCAGGTCCCATTTATTTATTTTTGTTGTTGCTGTGATTGCTTTGGAGGTCTTCTTAAAAAATTCTTTCCCTAGGCCTATGCTGAAAGGGTCTTCCCAACATCTTCTAGGATTCTTAAGGTTTCATGCCTTAGGTTTAAGTTTGTTATCCAGCTTGAATTGATTTTTGTAAGAGGTGAGAGGTGGGTTTCAATCTTCTGCATGTAGCTATCCAGTTTTCCCAGCACCATTTATTGAAAAGAGATTCTTTTCCCCAGTGTGTATTTTTGTCTGCTTTGTCAAAGAGTAGATTACCATATGAAGATGGTTTCATCTCTGGATTCTCAATCTTGTTCCAAAGGTCTATGTCTCTGACCTTGTGCCAGTACAATGCTGTTTAGTTACTATAGCCTTGTAGTACAGCTTGAAATTTGGTAGACTGATCCTCCCAGTTTGTTCTTTTTACTTAAGATTACTTTGGCTGTACGAGGTCGTCTCTGGTTCCATACAATGTGTAGAAAAAATTATTTTTTCTAGATCTGTAAAGAATGATGATGGTACTTTGATAGGGATTGCATTAATTCTGTAGATCACTTTAGGTAGTATGGACATTTTGCCTCATAAATAAAAGCAAGAGCAAATCATGTGATTCTCTCAATAGATGCAGAAAAAGCATTTGACAAAGTCCAACACACATTTATGATAAAAACTCTTAACAAAATAGGCATAGATGGATCATACCTTTAAATTATCGAGGCCATTTATAATAAACCCACAGCCAATATAATACTGAATGGGGAAAAATTGAAACCATTCTCACTTAGAACCGGAACTGACAAGATTGCCCACTATCTCCACTTCTATTCAGCATAGTGCTGGAAGTCCTTGCTAGAGCAATTAGATAAGAGAGGGGAATTAAGGGTATCCAAATGGGGGCAGATGAGATTAAACTCCCACTCTTTGCCGATGATATGATATTATATCTAGAAAATGCCAAGGATTCAACCAAGAGACTCCTGAAATTGATAAATGAATGCAGTAAAGTCTCGGGATACAAAATCAGTACACACAAATCAGAGGCATTCATATATGCCAATAACAATCAAGCCAAAATTCAAATAAAAAATGCAATACCTTTTACAATAGCCTCAAAGAAAATTAAATATCTAGGAATATATTTAATGAAAGATGTGAGAGATATATACAGGAAGAACTATGAAACACTAAGAAAAGAAACTGTAGAAGATGTAAACGGATGGAAAAGCCTACCTTGTTCATGGATTGGTAGAATCAATATCATTAAAATGTGCATATTACCACCTTAGTTTGAAAGTTGTCATTCTAGAAATGAAAACAAAAAACTCAGCATTAACAAGGAAAATATTAAGCAAAATTGGTATTAAATATGTTAATTTTAGTGAAAGATCCTCTTCCAATTAAGTATCCTCTGCTTATTAGTTATTTGACAACAGTAGAAGTTCCTGATATATGAAATCATCTGTACCAACTAAATCTAAGTCTAATTCATTGAAGCACCATATAGAAGAGGAATGTTCTCTGAATTAGTACTAAAGCACTCTGACTCATCTCTATAATGATCACTGTATATTAACACTAATTTTGTAATTATAAATGGTAGCCCTATACCATCACAAAGGCCAAGGAATAAGATCAGTCCCTCAGGCCTTCAATTAATTCTTAGATGGTCTTTTTTTTACCTTTTTTCAATTAAAAATTGATGTGCTATTAAGTTTCACTTAATTTTGCAAAGTTTGCTCTTGGAAGCAAATGTTACACCCAAATTAAATAAATAAATGAATTGATAAATGAATGAATAATTAAGAACTGAATGATACTTTTATTTATTTATTTTTTAACAAAGCGCTTTTCCCTTGTCCTATAACATTGCAGTCCCCAACTGCTGGGTCACGGACTAGTACTGGTCTGTGGCCTGTTAGGAACCAGGATGCACAGCAGAAGGTAAGCAGTGAGCAAATGGGTCAAGTTTCATCTGTATTTGTAGCCTTTCCCCATCACTCACCATCTACCACCTCCCATCCGTGGAAAAATTGTCTTCCATGAAACCAGTCTCTGGTGCCAAAAAGGTTGGTGACCACTGCTGTAACAAATACTATCACCAGTAAATCCATTAGAAAAAAATCATAATTCCCTTTTTGTCTTGAGAAAATAGAGGCTTGGTAATGTATATCAAATATATCTCCCAGATATTTAAAGGTCCTTGTCTTAGCGTTTTACATTATTATTATTATTGTTGTTATTATATTTCAAAATCCATCTCTGCCTCTGCGATTACTGCATTATTGATCCCACAATTTGTATAACACATAAACATTTTAATTATTTAAAATTATTTCTAGTCAAAAACATCATCTTGCGAGGAAATCCTAGTATTGCCTCTTGAGTTCTCATTAAACTATTCAAAAATAAGAAAAATTGAAATGGTTAACTCAAAAGGGAAGTCTGAAACCAACATAATACCTGAATATGAAGGCTATTTTTAGTAACTACAAGTCAATGGTATTGAAATTAGAATTATTCTCAGTAAGGAACACAAGTTTTACCATTCTAAAGAACAAATTTTCTAGATTAAAAGAAAAAAGCGTACTGCTTCATCTTTCTGCTTCTACCTGATATCTGATTCAGGCACTTGGAGCCTGTATCAAAGAGATAACTGGGCAGTCAGCCATTGGCTTTACAACTATTGATTCCTTTGGTGACTAGAGCTTTGTCCCTCCACCCTAACAAGTTTCTCTCTTTCTACATCAATGTGCTGCCTGAAACACTTAGAAAACAACTGTGTAGGCAGTGAATGAAAGGACCAAAGGGATCAAAGCAGACTCTAAGTTGCTCATGCACACTGACATATGTAGTTTTAACAAGTACATCATTTAGGTAGCACTGAAATTAGGAACATGCTAGTAGACTTGAATGTAGCTTAATAATTTTCAACTGTCAGCTACAGTATCTATAAAAAATATTTATTAGTTTACTTACTATCTTAAAATCATACGCACTCTCCAGTAAGGCATGTTTCAAGGTGCTGGTTTGCCTGCACAGGAAAATTTTACAAACTCTAGATGTTTACAAAACTTTTAAAAATTTTTACAAACTTTTACATTTTCTTTCCCACAGCACAGAGTAAAGTATGGTTAGTCACAAAGCTACTGCTTCCTAATACTTGATAGGTACCAAAATTATTTCTACCTTAAAAATAATGGTATGCCCCACATTCCAGCACAGCACTTGGCTCTTATGCAGTAGGGGTGAAAATGTTAGCACTTAATGCTAGGGTATCAGGGGTTTGTGACATCCCCAATAAAGACAGAGTCCCCAAGCAGAATGCGTTGCAAGAGATTAAAGAAACAAAGACTTAGACACAGACACAGGAATAATTTTAAGAGTGCAGGGAAACCAGGGGACCACCAGCACTCTGGTG
>CAUYSK010027683.1:0-21570 GCA_963575035.1 Avahi laniger
AGGATCGCTTGAGCCCAGGAGTTTGAGGTTGCTATGAACTAGGCTGATGCCACAGCATTCTAGCCCAGGAAACAGAGCCAGACTGTCTCAAAAAAAAAAAGGATATAAGAGACAAACAAAAATGTATTAATAAAAATAAAAGGATTTGTTCTATAAAACTGGGATTCAGTCAAAAGGCCACACTTAAAGACCTAGAAGGCCACATGTGGTCTTAAGGCTGCAAGGTCCCCGCCCTGCTTTAAATAATAATATCTGGCAAAGGGTCAAATAACTACCATCATTTCCGAGTGTTAGGAGAAAGGACATTCCCAGATGTCTGCCACACTGTCAAGTGATATGAAAAGATCTGTGACTAAGGTGGCAACAGAGTAGCAGGCGCTGCTAATGCCACTGCTGTTTCGTGCCTACATTCTTAACAGAAGCAAAAGCAAGATTTCAGTGAGAGGTTAGATAAGATAAAAACACAGTTTTTTCCCATCCAAATTCACGAACCAGAACAAAGGTGATAAAAGGAAGGGAGTTGCAACACCAAGAAATGCAGTAACAAAGCAACCTCTGCTCCAAGAACTACAAAAAAATGGCTGCCATCTCTTCTCTGTGCCGGGCCCTGGGTTCAGTGCTCTTCACGCATCTTTCTTTCACACTGAGGATGGCATCATTTTGCCCACTTTACAGATGAGGAAACTGAGGCTTAGGGATGTTAGGGACAACTTGTCTAAGATCACAGCAGTTGAGCGGCAAGATCACAGCTGTTAAGCAGCTGAGTAGAGACTGTCTAACACTAGAGTCTACATTCACTGTATCTGAAAGAGAGAGAAAGAGAGAGAAAGAGAGAGAGGTGCTCAAAAGCACAACAGTGCTGTTTCCTTTTTCCCATCCATACAGACGCCTATACTTTCACCCATTTTGACCATCCATTTCCCTTTTATTAATGTTTGCTCAATCCTTGTCAGTTCAAGGACCATTCTGCTTCATTCATTCAATATGTATTGGATATTGTACTGACACTGAAAATTCAAAGATAAATATGTTCCCTGACTTTTAGGAAGCTTATAGCTTATTGGAGAAAACATACACAAACAGATAAATTATATTATCTGCAGCAATTAGGAGTTAAAATACTTTACACAATAAGGAGAATTCATTAACTCGTATAACTAAAAAGTCCAGAGGTAGATCAGCCTTCAGGCATGGTTTGATTAGGTTTCTATCAGAAGTGCGCTGGAAAGTGTATAGCAACTAACTGACTCCCTGGAGAAAAGAAAATCTTCATTTATACAGTTTACCAATTTCCATGGTGTAGATGCTTCCACCACCATGACCTAGCTCAAGCTACCAACATAAAGTCACTGAAGATAGAATTGGGAAGAGATGTGCACAACCACCTCTCACCTGATGCAGGCTAGCTATATAGCATGCTATTAGCATTCTCAATTTCTCCACAGTTCTCTCAGTTCTTCCATCCTCTGTATGCTGGTTTTGTCTTGACGATGCGACCCGCCACTGGGACTATATACTTTCTTGCTAGCATCTAGTAAGCTTCTCTTCTACTGCTAAAAAAAAAAAATTCTGAGCTCTGCTGAAATAATTGTTGTACACAAGAAATATCACTCCTAGCTGGCTTAGCCTTGGGCAACATGTTTAATTTAAATAAGTAAATAGCCACTGTCTCCCAAGACTCTTCATCTCACCTACTAAGTCCTTCTTGTTGGACAATGATCTGAATGTTATTGTCCCTCTAAAATTCATATGTTGGAACTTAGTACCCAAGGTGATAGGATTAAGAGGTAGGGCCCCCAGAAGGTACAGTATGAGGAATGGGCCCTTATCAGGCACTGAATCTGCAAGCACCTTGACTTTGGACTTCCTAGCCTCTGGAACTGTGAACAATAAATTTCTGTTGTTTATAAATTACCCAGTCTAAGGCATTTTGTTATAGCAGCCCAAATGGACTAAGACAGATAGAATTAGTGCCAAAAACCTGTCTTCTAGAAGGTACGATTATCAGCAAGATGAGAAAATATTAATAGCTTATTCATATTTTCCCATTGTAATGCCTCTGCTAACCAGATGTTCCCTTCAGAACTCAGACCCTCATTCTCCCACCTGGGAGTGTTAGTTGACGATGGCACCCAAGGCATTGCTCTGGCTAAAGGGAGCTGCCAGACCCAAGGATCCTGCTCATCTTGGTAGAAAACTGCCTCTAATGTCCGGTCAGTGGGTGAGTATGAAAGTCTGGCCCCACCTCAATTCAGACATCTCTAAAGGGTCATTCTAGCACAGAGCTACCAGTGGGGAATCAGATGGGATTTCTGTTGCAATCACATGACAGGTCAGTTTCTCCCTCTGCCCCATCAGACTTCCCTCTCTCCGTTCCACTGTTCTTGTGAGCCCTCCCCTCTAAACCTCCTGCCTGCAAATCTCAGTGTCTGTTTCCATAGAGCTGGATATGCAGTGCCCATCCCTCAGCAAGTCACTGGATGTTCTCGACAAATCAGGGCCCATCCTGGAATGGGAGTCACCTACGTCCCCTGGCTGCCCCACAGTGAAAGAGGGTTGGAATGGATCTTAAAACCTAACAATACAACATGCTAAATGATGTCAAAGATGTATGAATAATGTCACAGTCCAATGTCTGCATTACAGGTGCAGAGAAAGGAAAAAGCAGCCCCTGACATCCAGACATCCAGAAATAATCACAGCTAGACCAAAATATTACTACTAGCTGGTCTGACACTCACAGCCAGGCCATCTTGTTCCCCTGTTGGACATAAACAATTTCACAGAATACCAACCTCAGACAACCTTATTCCGTACCATGATAAAATGAAATAAAACAAGGTCACTGTATAATTTTTTCCATGCACAAACAAAAACAAGGTCACTGTCTCACCCACAAAATAATCATAAAATTGCCCAAATTTCTGATGGTATCCAATCGAGAGCAAATCCTTGATTCCTTAGACTCTCCCCAAATCATTCAACCAAAGCCCAAATCTTATTACAGTTTCTTTCTAGGACCATCATTGACACAGTGTCTCCATACTGTATGTTCTCTCTTCTCTCCTGCTTACTGAGTAATAAACCCAGCTTCTCTGATTATGTTGGTATGGTACTAGTGGTCTTTGGCTGAAGGACATTAATAGGCCTCGATCAGCATTTGCATGGTGAATAACCAGGCGTAGATGACTTACTGCTCCTCTTTCAGGGGAGCCTGAACAGAGGACCTTTGAGCTGGTTCTTGAAGGACGATTGGGCTTTTCCAGGCAAAGCAGGGTCAGAGAGGTCATTTCAAATAAAGGAAGAAACATGTGCAAAGGTTGGCATCACAGAAATGAAGGATGAGGAGTCTGGGTGGTGGGGTTTAGGGTGGCCTGGAAGGGTGCCGGGACCAAATGCAGAGATCCATGTAGGTCACATTTAATCATGTAGGCAAAGAGGACAGAGAAATAGGAGAGAAAGCTCTAAATTTGAAATCCGGCTGCAAAGAGAATTCCTGGAGTAGCCATGCTATTTTTTCCCTACCCCTTTTATTTTTTCTTTTATTTTTTTCTCTGTGTGGGGGATGGGGGGGTGAGAAAGACATTTTCTTTTGTTAAGTCAAAATTGCATATTTTGAGTTTTCATAGTTTTCCCAACCTGAATTTTAGGGCAAATGTCTAACAACACGGAGCGCTGTACTCCCTGGATATCGTGAATTCTTTGAAGACATCATGGCCTTCTTCCAAAGGTTTGGTAATTTGCACTTCACTATATAATTCCTCTTTGCTTGTCAGAATTAAGAGCAGTTCAGTTAGTAACAACCTCTAAAATTTATAACTAAATAACTTATCACATATTCTTTAACCAAATGAGACTTCCAGATATCCTAAGAGAGAATGCCAATGTCTTCCCAGTTCCTCCCAGGAAAGGATGGATTGAAATCTTGCAGTCACAGGAAACTTTAGAGAGAGTCTCTCTTTCTGGACCTTGGCCTGATCTTTTATGTGTGTGTGTGTGTATCTTTGATTCTTCATTTGTGGCCCCCCAAGGTGACATTCTTTCTCTGAAGGTTGCGTCTCTAGGAGCGCCCAGACAATACAACTCCCGTGATTCTGCCCTCTGTGTTAAATCTTACCGGCACTACACAAAACCTTTCTGCCTGAACCTCCCCCACAGCTGCGTGGAGTCCCTCTGTCCCTGTTTCCTTCTGTCTGTCTTGCCCTGCCCTGCCACTGAGCACCACACTTCATACTGTCTTCTCTGGCCAATTGGCTTTGTGAGTACAACGTACGTAACTGTTGATTAACTACAGATCTTTTGCAGGTAACAGATATCTGATACAGCTGAAGTAGACTCAAAGGCCCTCGTCCATATAAATCCTCCCTAGTACCACCCTAAACTAGCCTTAGAGAGAATTTTGTGTATGTTTGTGAAATCCATGTTTTCTACTTTTACCATACTTATCGGTAACCCATATAAATATTATTTTGTTCTTTTAATCAGAAGTAGTATCATAATGTTATATCATTTTATTATGTGCTTTCTTCACTCAATATTGTGCTTTGATATCTAGCTTTGTTGTTGCCAATAAGCACCATATAAATATTAACTATTATTATTAATATTTTCAATATTATTAATGTATAGATTTAGGTCATTCCTCGTAAGTACTTTATAGTAATCTATCATTGATCATACTGCATTTTATTTATTCATTTCCCTATGGGTGGTATTGGGGGTCAGGAAATGATACCCCGAAGTGCAGATCTCAGTAGCAGCCTCAGTAGCAGCCTTCTCCTGCCCTCCTGTCTCTGGCCCCTCATTCTTCCTCAAGGCTAGGCGTGGAAACTAGAATTCCTCTTCCTCAAGGCGGGTCATGGAAACAGAATCCTCTCTCCCAAACCCAGCCAGAAAACGAAAACCATTACTCTAACCTCCCCTACCTTTCTTTGTAACAACTGGCCATAAAGAAATTAAGACCCCCATCCCAGAGGAGTCTTACCCCATACTTGGGAGAAAGAAATGCTGCACAGAGAGGCCAAGAAGAATCTGAACAGGCCAGGCATGGTGGCTAACCCCTGTAATCTAGCACTCTGGGAGGCTGAGGCAGGAGGATCACTTGAGTTCAGGTGTTTGAGACCAGCCTGAGCAAGAGTGAGACCCCATCTCTACTAAAAAGTAGAAAGAAATTAGCTGGACAACTAAACATACATAGAAAAAATTAGCCGGGCATGGTGGCGCATGCCTGTAGTCCCAGCTACTCGGGAGGCTGAGGCAGAAGGATTGCTTAAGCCCAGGAGTTTGAGGTTGCTGTGAGCTAGGCTGATGCCATGGCACTCTAGCCCAGGCAATAGAGCAAGACTCTGTCTCAAAAAAAAAAAAGAATCTGAACAGGCAGGCCTTGCTCAGTTTCTCCATTCAGTCCCTTCCTATTACAGTATACCTTTTTTTGGTCCAATGACAGTTCTACATGGATGTCCACTCTTCATCAAACCTAAGCATAAAAATGGGCAGTTTTCCCTGTGCATTTGAGTCTTCATTCTAAAGACTTTGTGTCTCATAAAACTGTAATCAAATAAATTTGTTATGCTTTTCTCTTATAAAATGTTTTTGTCACAGGGTGTCAGCTGTGACCCTTATTATGGGGAAGAAAGGGATCACCCTCTTTCAGTCCCTACAATGGATATTTAGGTTGTTTCCAGTCTTTTGTGATTATAAACAATATCCCCAGATAATATCTTCAAACATGTCATGCTCATGTGTTCAAGAGTTGGTATTTTAAGTTGTAGAGAATGTATTTTAAGTTTTGCTGGCTATTGCCAAATTGCTCCCCAAAATGTCTGTATCATCAGCAATATATAAGATTTCCTGTTTTTTCATATTTTTGTCAACCACTATTGATTTTTCAAAAATTTGTGGATGCAAAGTAATAATCTTGTTTTAACTTGCATTTTTCTGTTCACTAAGTGAGGTTGAACTTTTTTTCTTACATTTATTGGCCATTATGTACTGGGCCCTAACCTTTTCTGGGGTCACAGACCCTTTAGAGAATTTCCCTTAGAAAAATGCACATATACACACGTATCACACTTTATATACACATTGAGGGGCTTCCTAGAGCCCCTGAAGACTATGGACCCTTCAGAGCAGAGTCTCTCAAGTTTTTAGTGGAAATAAGAACTTCCAGGGAAGTTTGTTAAAATGCAACTTCCCAAGATTCATCTTTAAGGACTTTGACTCATGAGGTCCCAGGTAGAGACTGAAGAGTTGGCATAAGTGATAATTTTAAGAAAGACAATCTTAATATTCCTGCATTCCCTATAAAAACTCCTATATCTTTTTTCTAAAACTTTCCCTTCTCCCACAGCTATGAAACAAAGGATAAAATCACCAAGTTTAATGCACAAAAGCTGTAACTTGCCTTCGAATCGATGCTGTAGCTACTTTTATATCCAGGATACATCTTGTGCCTGTCTCCTCCTCAGCGGAAAAGTTTGGTGAGAGGATTAATAAATAGGGAGACATATGACACAAAGAAAAACACAAGGAAAGGAAAAAATTTAGGAAATTCTAAGCTATGCAGAAAATGCTACATAAAAAGCATCATCCTACTAAATATGAACAGCTTGTGTTTGGAATGCCTCGTGTTTCTAATTTTATTATATGAACAAGCTCATTTTTTTCCCTCTGTCAGATACTTTAAAGATTCTCTTGTGAAAAGAAGGAAATAAATTTAGTTTTCTCTCAGATCCAAATGCACATAAATGACTCTGTTGTGAAATGAAGACAATTGATTGCCTCAATTGCAAATAAGATATTTTTTAAAATTTAAAAACCTAGTACTGAGAAAGCCAGGATGGGGGAATTTGCAGAATATTTTGAGAGGGGCTCAGAATCCTGGTAGGACGGGATGATGATTTCAACATACACAATTTCCTCCTTTCTTTTTAGAGCCTGCAGGTGTCAAGAGAGAGTTAATCCTTATTTTTGGCTGAGTCACACACAAATGAGCTCCTTTCTGAGCTGTTCAATGGCCAGCATCCTCTTGAACCTTCCACCAATTCAGCACCACGAATGATGCCAGGAACAAGAATTAGGATCCAGTTCTAGGACTTTAGGATGACTCACTGGGTAACTTTCGTCCGGTAACAATAGAAAAATGACTCGGTTGCTCTGCCTGTAAAACTGGGGCAGTGATGTTGGCTGCCTGCCTCACCCAAGGGTTGAGGGAGGGCCAGGATTGCAAGATAACAGAGGCTGTCAGGACGTGGGCTTCACTTGCATAGGGTGAGGAGAGGTGCTGACACAGAGCCGGAAGACAATGGAGGGGGCAACCTGACACAGAACCGAAGGAGGCTCCTGAACCCTGTCACGACAGCCTGGGTGTATGGTGTTCTGTATGCAGTGGAGAAAACCAAATGAAGTCAGCTCCCATCTCTTGTCTTTCTGGAGACTATCTTTCTACTTCCATGGGTTACTCATGGATTCAGAATAAAAATGGTGGCCAATACACTTTCTGAAGCTTTCTGATGTCCGTTGTCTTGTTCATTTGGCCACATAGTGCTTCTCATCTCTAGATTTCCAGATTCTAAACCATATGTTCATTAAAGGCAGGAATTATGATGTGTGTGTCAGGGGAGGGAGTAAGATGCCTGGATATAATACTCTATTATTAAATGAATGAATTCTTACATACAGAGAAAAACAATACACCACACACATACTCTCACACACACACACACACACACACACCAGCATTTTTCAGAACTCAAGCCACAAAGAAGAGGATTTGGGTGGTGGGGGCACTTCTGCTTTCAACCTCATTCCTGCGTGTATTATTTAGGATATAGACACAATGGCAGTAATGGAGACCAAGAAACCATAACTTAAACAAAATAAAAGTTAATTTCTCTCTCATACAACGTGGCTGCTCTGTCGTGTTACAAACCCACGTTGTAGTGTCTACCTTTCTTAGAGTGTTACCCACATCTGCATGGTCTGTGTAGTTCACCACAGTATCTGCCTCCCAGCTGGTAGAATGGGGAAAGGAAGGAGAACTCATCTCCTCTTTCAAGCACACATCCCTTCTTTCACAAACCTTCAGAACATAGTCATGTGACCACATCTAGCTCCAAGGGAGCCTGGGAAATGTAGTCTTTATCTGAGTAGCCATACAGCCAACTGAAAATCAGGGTTCTCTAACAAAAAAAGAAGAAAGAAATTAATATTGGGACAACTAGCTGTCTCTGTCACACTGCCCAGCATAAAAAATAAAAACACAAAGATGTAGATTTCCCAGAATTACTAGAAAAATTCCAGTGGACTCAGCAATAACGGTTACTTAGCTGGTCTCACAAGCATACCACTCTACTATGCAGATGTTCATTCAAAAAAAGATCATTCTTGACTTCTTACATTTGCCTTTTAAACAATTTACACTTTCATCTGTTAATCACTGATACACTTAAAGTACCCTTCCTATACCAAATTCATGTTTTCATACTGTAGATAGATTTTTATGTTTTTTGACCTCTGTGAGAATAAAAGCCCAACTTGGTTACTGTGCATACAAGTCTAGAAGATGAATGTGTTAGGTGTGAAATCAGAGAAAAACCAACAAGCCTGCCCCAAGTAGGAAAAGTTATGAATGATCAAATAACCTAATAGTGAGAATAACTGAAGTAACCATGAAATAGTCAAAAATCTATGCAAAACTTTTCATCAAGTGCTTTACCTGCATCATTTCATTTAGAATGTTTTTTAAAAATGGAGAAATGATATACTATTACTATCCCTATTCACAGCTGAGGAAACTGGACTCAGGAAAAAGTTAAGTGACTTTCCCAAAGCCACACAAATGTCAAGTGTCAGAGCCTGGACTTCAACTCAACAATCTAACTCTAGTGTTGGTACCTGAAATCACCTCCCTCTACCACCAGGCCAAGGGATGGAATAGAGGACTCAGCAATGACCCACGCAGCCTCCCCACCCACCATCACACGCATAGATATCGGTCCTGTTGTTCACCCTATCTGGGAATGTTGGGTGGGGAACCTAAGCAAGAGCATAAAAGTTCTAACAATCAGTATCTAAGAAGTGATCTTAGAGAATGTATTTAAAGCCTCCACATGCCCTTTGTATAACGAACAAATTCCAAAAAATCTTTAAATATATCCAAAAATAGTTCCAAATTTGATGATCATTTTGCATGATTATTAATGTTCACCAAATCTAAGCTATTCCAGATATCAGATCTCCAAATATCTCTTTCATAGCGCTTACTGCTATTGTAACTCACCACATAATAATTTAAGTCTACCTCACCAGGAAAAAGTGGACTCCAGAAAGGCATGTTTGGCCTTATTCCCAAATTAGGAACAGAGTGTGTCCAATAATTACGTATTGAGTGAATCAATGTTTTCCTTCAACGTATCCCTTTAGAATTATTTGCCACCTATTAGAAATGGTTAACATAAATAATTATATTATTAGATGTTGCTGTGTTTCAAAATTTGATACTAAGAACTTGCACTATAAAAAGTTTTGCTTAATCCATGTTAACTTATCACAGGAATTTAATATCCCACTGACTTGTAAGTGTCCGTGTTCCCTGTGGGATTTCATTTCTATTAATAAGTTTGTTTACTGGACTACATTTTGCCCCCAACATTTTGTGTGGTCAGTTTTAAATTTGACACCAGTGGATCTGAAGGAGTCAAGTCATTAAGATCTCAAACTGCTTCAGAATATGGTAACTACACTCCAAGCAGAATGACCCCAGGACCCATGTGTCCTTAATAAATCCATTCTGGAAAAGAAAACTCTTCTCCCTGAGATAACAGGAAGTCTAAAAATACACGGCATTTTTCTCCCCAGAAATTCCAGGTGAAAATTGTAGGATTCTTTTTACCCTAGAATTCTGATTCTTCATCACATAGGCAAATAGGATTCTTTTCTTTTTTCTTTTCTTTCTTTTTTTTTCTTTTTTTTTTTTTTGAGATGGGGGTCTCACTATGTTGCCCAGGCTGGTCTTGAATTCCAGGGCTCAAGCCATGCTCCCACATCAGCCTCCAGCAAGACTATTGTTTTACTAAATTTATAGACATGCTTAATGGGCAGAAGGGACTTTCAGTTTCCTAGATTTTTTTTTTTAATGGTTACTCTCTCAAATGCATGTTCATTTCATTGTTTCCTTTTTTGAGCAAGCCCTCTCTCCACACCTCTCTCTCAACCCAGCCTTTCAGCTGCAGGGTTATAAAAACTGAGGATTTCCCAATGTGAGAACTGGCCAAGAGCTTAAATACCTCACTACCTTTTATAGCTGGTAGGAGCCATTAGTCTCAAAAGGATAACAGTGCCCTAGTGTCATTGCAAGTTTGCATGAAGGGCTCCTCGCTGAACAGAATGTCGGCTGGCTGAAATCAGACTGGCTAGCTGGTTTTTTCCCATGAACTTCCCCCCTGACTCCAACCTTTTATTTTGAAAATTTTCAAACGTGCATAAAAGTTGAAAGAACAGTTCAACAAACACCCATAAATGTTTAACTAGTTGTTAGCATTTTCCATGTTCCAAAGAACATTTTCTATCTCTTTACATATCTGATTCTATATATTTATAGAGACAGGGTCTCACCATGTTGCCCAGGCTGGAGTGCTGTGGCTATTCACAGGCCCAGTCATGGCCCACTACAGCCTCCAACTCCTGGGCTCTAGTGATCCTCCCTCCTCAGCCTCCTGAGCAGCTGTGACTACAGGCACATGCCACAGCACCCGGAAGATATCTTTTTTATTGGACCATTTAAAAGTAAGTTGCAGAAATCATAATACTGCACCCCTGAATACTTAATCTAGTATATCCTAAAAAAGAAAAAAGATGTTTTTCTACACAGCCACAATACTATTGTCATACCCAAGAAATTTACCGTTGATTCAATAATATTATCTAATATACAGTCCCTAATCAAATTTTCCCAGTTGTCCTATAATGTAATGTAGTGTATAGTAATTTTTTTTTGGTGGGGGGGAAGGTGGGGGGAAGACGGAGGGAAGGTGAGGGGCTGTTTACATTCATTCAAGATTCATGCACTGCATTTAGTTATCATGTGTATTTAGTCTCTTTTAGTCTAATTCTGCCTACCTCCAGCCCTGCCTTTTTTGCTTTGCTTTGTCTTTCATGTTCTTTTTGAAGAGTCCAGGACAGCTGTCTTGTAAAATGTGCCATATTCTGAGTTTATCTGATTATTTCCTTGTGATTCCATTTAAGCAATTTTGGCAAGAATGATACAATGGGATGCTGTTCCCATGAACTTTGAACAAACTTGACAACAAGGATTTTACCAAGCCTGAGTGATCAGATTCAAAGGAGGAAAAAAAAAAAGCCATTTTTAAAATGAGGAATTTAGTCTATACTGCTCTTAACAGAAGGGTGAGATGTCCAAAGCAAAATGAAAGAATGAAGAGTCCAAGATTAGTGGCTGAGATTATTAATAACTTGTATATGTTTGAAAGGGGCCCTTGTTATGTCCAATCTAACAACCTTTGTTGAGTCACCAGAACTGAGATCTGGGCAGGGTCAGCCTTTGCCCTTGCAAAGTGGATAATTACTAAGTTGGTGCAATTTCAGGAATACAGGAGGTCACTGTTCTCCACTCAGCCACAGTGCCTCTATTATGTGGGCAGTTGTTCCCATCTACTATTATTAATCATCAGAGCTGTTCTCTAATGAATATCTATCTACTCTGTGTCAGGCCTTGTGCTTAGTGGCTTATTGATCTATTTATTACAACAACCTCCTGAGGCAAACATTATTATTCCCATTTTATAGGTAGAAAAGTGAGACTTAGCAATGTAACTCCCCCAAGGACCCAAGCAGCAAACTTGGGGTTTGAACCAAAATCTGCATCAATAACTAAAGTGCCATAATTCCATCCTCCATGTGGTACTCCTCTATTCCCCAGTCTCACCCGACTCCCCCAATGGCTCTCTCTTCTTCTCTCTCTGGACCACACATTGCAGTGGACATCTGAAAACCTCATTCTGTGTCAATAGGTCCTTCTAGAAATTATAAGCATTATTATTTGTACCATGCCTATTTTGTGCCAGGCACCTTACTGAATGCTCTACACACCAAATCTCATTTACTCTTCCCAAAGCCAAATGAGGAAGGCATGCATTAAGAATGTCCTGTGGCTGGGCACGGTGGCTCACGCCTGAAATACTGGCACTCTGGGAGGCCGAGGCAGGAGGATTGCTTGAGGTCAGGGATGGAGGCCAGCTTGAGCAAGAGCGAGACTCCATGTCTACTAAAAAACAGAAAAAATGGTGGTGAGTGCCTGTAGTCCCAGCTACTGGGGAGACTGAGGCAGGAGGATCTCTTAAGCCTAGGAGGATCTCTTAAGCCCAGGAGTGCCTGTAGTCCCAGCTACTGGGGAGACTGAGGCAGGAGGATCTCTTAAGCCCAGGAGTTTGAGGCAGGAGGATCTCTTAAGCCCAAGAGGTTGCTATGATGATGCCACTGGACTCTAGCACAGGTGACAGAGTGAGACTCAATCTCAGAAAAAAAAAAAAAGAATGTCCTGTGGCAGCTCAGATAGTAGATGGCAGAAGAGAATCTGAACCAGATCTGACCTCAAGCCTGAGCTCCTAAACAGGATACTCTTCAGCCTGGCTGTAGGAGTAACACGGCAACCCCAGACATTACAGTGGCAGACACTTGCTAGAGTATTAGAGGCCAAAACATTGACTCATGAAGCTCTGAACTCCTCTGCCCCCACGCTGCCAGCTACATGACCCCAAAAGAGACTGCCCAGAACGCCCCCCTAACGGACCATTGACTCATCTGCTCCTGTGGGCAAATCACTGTGCAAACGCCTCCCCCACGGAAAATGTGTTGGTCCTCCTGTGCTCGGAAAGAATCAGGAACTGAAATACCACTTAGAGGAAGAAAACGTACACACTGCCTCTATTTGTTATTCCTCCTACACAAACTCTTTTAAATGATTGAGTTTAATAAAAGAGGATGTTTCCCTGCAGCTACAGAGAGGAAATGTTCCAAACCAAAAATCAGAACACAAAAATCAGATCCCTCTGCCTATAGCAAGGACATCCCCAAGAAATGATAATAATAACTTAAAAAATCAGCTTAACCAAATGTTCTAACCTGTTCCCCTGGCTTTTCTACTGAGCAGGAAATCTGGAAGGTGAGGAAGGAGACACCTCTTGGGGTACCTGCCTTCCCCCTGCCCTGTTCTTTGACAGCTCTGGCTCACCCACGACCCCGTTTCCCTGACGAAGCTGATGGGACCAGGAGAGCATCCCTGTTAGGGCATCTTGCCTGGATTCTCTCCGAGAGATTGTGATTCGGGAACTCCTGCTCCCTGTCTTAAGATGCTTGAACTTAGAACAAAGGAAAAGCCAGGAGAAAAAGCCAGTCAGGGCTGGGGGCGTGAGCAGAACAGAGCAGGCTCACCGAGAGATCTGAGAGATGAGAGGAGATGCCCGCCCAGCCACAAGTCTCAATGCTGCCCCACAAATCTGTTACACACCCCTGGGATATTTTCCCCCGACTCCCAAAAGTACATTCTCCTCTCTTTCAACGCCAGCCCTCTGCTGGGTGCCTGCGCCACCCTTCATTTGGGGTTATTCCCACGAACATACAGCAAGACTGCCTATCCCTGAGAGATAAACACCCTCCCTTTTCCACACATTCTCTTCCAGCCTCCACTTCATGCTCTGCTTCTCTTCACAGCAGGGGCTTGTCTCTATTTACCGCCTCCACTTTTTTAAAATCTCATATTCTCTCTTCAATCCACTGTAGCCAAGCTTCCTTCTCTATCGCCCTGTTGAAGTCCAAATAAAAATGTAGAGACATGGCCGGGCGTGGTGGCTCACGCCTGTAATCCTAGCTCTCTGGGAGGCCGAGGCTGGTGGATTGTTTGAGTTTAGGAGTTCAAAACCAGCCCGAGCAAGAGCGAGACTCTGTCTCCACTAAAAATTAGAAAGAAATTAATGGAACAACTAAAAATATATACAAAAAATTAGCCGGGCATGGTGGCGCATGTCTGTGGTCCCAGCTACTTGGGAGGCTGAGGCAGGAGGATCGCTTAAGCCCAGGAGTTTGAGGTTGCCGTGAGCTCGGCTGATGCCACGGCACTCACTCTAGCCCAGGCAACACAGTGAGACTCTGTCTCAAAAAAAAAAAAAAATGTAGAGACAAACCTCTAAATTTAATGTTTTCTTTAGGAAGAAAGAATTGCAATTTGGGGCATACACACAGACCCGGTGGTCTTTGGTATATCTGAAGACAAAGGGAAGATTGGGGGTTTTATAAAATAGAGAAACGTTACGTGCGGTCCTGAGAGAAAGTGCATTGGTATTAGTGAAGCTTTGGGGAGCTGGCAAGCTCTGACGGGTGGGCGACGGCAGTAGAAGAAATTCTCCCTAAAGATGCAGCAAGTTAATCTCAGCAGCTACGCCACCCCCATACTTGGTCCTCCTATGTCTTCCCTATCTTGGTCAACAACATCTTAATCCAACCAGTTGCTAAACCAAAAAGTGAAGAATTGCGTTGGTTCCTCTCGTTTCTTCATCCCACTTATCTACTGGTACGTCTTGTTGGCTCCAGCTACAAAATGCATCCCAAATCCATCCCCTTCTCTCTGTCTGCACTGGTTTCAGGTTTCGACAGGCAGTTTCAGCAACCAGACCTGCAGAGAATAACATTTCTAGAGTGACGTTATGTACCCTGAGTGCTTTTCTCCCCTGGCCCCTCGACTCCCTTTTAGTTGGGTGTGACAAGAATGCTTCAATTCATATGATCAACTTTCACAACCCCATGAAGACTGGTTTCATCAAGGTTATTAATGGCCTCTGTTTGCCAGGCCTAAGGATCACTTCCTAGTCTTTTCTCACTTGGACTGTCTACAGCCGTCAACAAAGACGAGTATTACCTCCTTTGCCAAGGTTTCCATGACACTCCTTTCTCCTGGCCTTCCCTCTACTTTCCTGCCTCCTTCTCCATCATCTTTACTGTGTCTTTCAGCTTCTCTTGTTCCCCAAACATTGAGGGAAAGGAGAGCGAGGCAGGAAAGGAGGGAGGGCAAACACAAGAGTGCCCCACTGAGCTGGCTTCCCCTTGGGGTCGAGCATGACTGACTGCTCCATGTCCCAGGACCTTCTTCCAACAAGCCACATGATGACTGCATCTGAGGACTGGCTGTCCAAGGAGGGGAAGAGGGAAAAATTTATCAGCTGGCTCCCATTCCTTATTGGTCAAAGGTTTACTCCATGGGGTGTTAATGCCTCCTCACTTCCTAGTTGCTTCTACATAGACACTGAGCAGGTCTCTCTCATCAGTAAAAAAAAAAAATCCCCAAGATGGAAAGTGATAGGTATGTGCAAAACAGGACTTTATCAGGTTGCGCCCACAAAAACTCAGGAGCAACAACAGAGGCAGAGCAAACACGCAAGGTTCCTGAGTCAGGTGAATCTGAGAGCACCTGGAGCAGCTCCTAAGGGATGTCTAATACAGTCCCTGTCCTCTCTGCACAGCTCCAGGCTTGCCGGCTTGACATTTCCACGTGAACGTCTAGCAGGCCCGTGAAGCTGAACATGGCCAAAAGAGACCTTTCTTCTCTCACCCCCCAACTTGCTCCTCTTATGCCTTGCCTATCTTCGTCAGTAACATCTCAACCCAACCAGTTGCTAAGCTAGAAACTGAAGAGCTATGTTGGTTCCTCTTGTTTCTTCACCCCATATATTTGCCAGTATGTCTTCTTGGCTCCAGCTACAAAATGCATCCCAAATCCACCCCCTTCTCTCTGTCTGCGCTACGACCAACCATGTCTTGGGTGAATTCTCCTTGACTCATTGGCCCTCTTGCTCTTTGTCCCTTTGAAACACAGTCTCCATATAGCTGCAGCCAGAAGGATCATTTAAAAAAAAAAAATTTTTCACTATAAAAAAATTTTAAACATATACAGAAATAGAATAGTAACTCAAATCCCCATGTACCTACTGTTAACAAGTATCTAATCATGGCCAATTCTGTTTCATCTCTATCTCTAATTTTGAGGTAAATCTCAGACATTATATCACTTGGTCTATAAATGATATGATTTTGCACACGTTTGCATCTCTTAAAGATAGGAACTTTATGCGGTGGCTCTCACCTATAATCCCAGCTCTTTGGGAGGCTGAGGCAGGAGGATTGCTTGAGCTCAGGAATTTGAGACCAGCCTGAGCAAGAGCAAGATGCCGTCTCTACAAAAAATGGATAAATTAGTCAGGCGCAGTGGTGCGTGACTGTAGTCCTAGCTACTTGGGAGGCTGAGGCAGAAGGATGGTTTGAGCCTAGGAGTTCGAAGTTGCCCTGAACTATGATGACTCCATTGCATTCTAGCTCAAGCAACAGAGCGAGATCCTGTCTCAAAAAAAAAAAGAAAAAAGAAAAAAGAAAAGACAGAAACTTCAAAAAAATAACCACATCAAAGGAAATAGCAATAAAAATTGTTTGCAAACAATTCAAAAAATCAATTAAAACATTATAGAGTGGTCTTTTTAAAAAGTAAAGCAAGTTGTGTCACTTCTTTGCTGAAAACCTTCCAAGAACTCCCGTCATGCTTTGCATAAAGCCTATTAAGGCTCCTTATTAAGACCTGACTTCACCTGGTCCCTGCCTATGTCTCTGGTCCTATTTCCAAACAACCAGCTCCTTGCCAATCACACACCGGCCTTACTGCCCTTCTTTATGTTCCACAAATGCTCCCCTCTCATTCCTCCCTGGGAGCCCTTGCTCTGGCTGTTCTGTCTACCTGGAATGCTCACCCCTGTCATCTTCCTGTGCTTGGCTCCTTCTTGTCACTCAGATCTCCGTTTACATGAGGACACTCTCATCACCAGTCTCAAGGAGCCACCCAGCTCTTGCCACGACCCAATGCTAATCCCCTCCATAGCCCTTTGCTCAGGATGCTTCCAGGGTGCCCAGGACAGGTGCGCACTTAGCGTCAAGCATGCCTATTAATAGCACCTCACTCTTAAAAGTGATCATCACATTTTATAGTCACTCTGCTCATGAGAATCTTATTTTTGTTTGTTTGGCTTTGACTTGCTTATTACCTATCTTCTATGAGAATATAAGCTCTTCGACGTAAAGGTGCTCATCTGACTAGTTCTCTGTATCCACAGTGCTTGGCTCACAGAGGTGCTTGATAGATACCTGAGGAAAAAGAGGGGAGAGGGAGGGAGGAAGAAAGGAAGGAAGGAGGGAGGAAAGGAGGAGGGAAGGAAAGAAAGAAGAAGATTGGTTTGGTTTTCCTTCCTGATTTTCCAGTTTCTGGTTTCAATCATCTTTTGTGCTTTCTGTACTAGGCTTCCATAATCTCACATAAAAATTTTTGTTTTGCTTATCATAGATAAAATGGTTTTCTGTGACCTATAAGCAAGCAATTCTTGACAGCTTCTGATTTCTTTTAATAAAGTGACTGTTTTTCTTTTCATATTAAAACTTTACTTCCAGCAAATTGCTTTCTTGAATAAGAAAAAAAAAATCACTATTAGCATCACCCCTTTAAAAAGTATTTTCCTTAACCATAAGCTGTTGAGAAACCTGGAATTGCAAACAAGCAATCCAAATAAAAGATAATTATTTCTGCTTCACAATAAATATTAGTGACACAGGTCATAAAGCTTCAGATCCTGATTATTCATGAACCCAATTTTACAAAAAAGTTTCAGTGGAAAGTATAAGTGCGTTGTGAAAATAACAATAAACCCTTGAAATAAGATGCAGATTTTATTTGTTTTGGGGGTTCTTGTTGGGCTTTGGTTTATTTTATGTCAGAGTATTATGGGGGTACAAACGTTTTAGTGACATAAATTGCTTTTGTACGGTTTGAGTCAAAGTTGTAACTGTGTCCATCACCCAGTGTGTATTCTAGCCGTTACGTGTGAATTTAGTCAACCCCTCCTCCCCCGTCCACCTGCTTGATTTCAAATGAGTTTTATTTCCATATGCTCACGTAAGTGTTGTTTGATTAGTTCCAATTTAATGGTGAGTACACGTGGTGTTTGTTTTTCCATTCTTGTGATACTTCATTTAGAAGAATGGTCTCCAGTTAGATTTTTTTTTCATTCAAGCATGTAAAACGTGTATACTGCCAATGGCCTTCAGGTCATCCCATTTTAGGATATTTATGCTTTAAATGGTCATTGTCAAATAAGAGCCATTCTGTAAGGGAAAGAATGCTCAGGGTATTCATTCAAACACAACAATCCGAAAATCAAACCTCATTTTGTTTTATTCTTAATGAGAAATGGTGGGGGCTGGGGTAATCCCTGGACATCGGACAACAGATAATGGTAGGATAATGATTCATAGCACATGATATTGAGAAAAATTACAAAAGCTCATTCCCCAAGCAACAGTAACAGTCTGTGAACAAAGAAGGAGGTAGTCAATTATGGAAGGACATGAAGAAGTTTTACTAAAAAATTGTGCCCCAAACCACTTCTCCTCCAACCTCAACTCTGCTTTCTTTCCCCAACCCAAAAGGAAAGACGCGTTTTAACAACCAAAAGAAGAGGGCCTCAGCACAGACACGTGCCACACCCTCCTCCAGGCAGCCCGCTCCCACGAGGGACAAGTGCCATTTCTGTAAGAAAAGAGTCTGTTAATTCACTCATTCCATGAAAATGTATTGCACTGAGCTGTGCTAGGATTCAGGTGTACATCGTGAGTAAAACAGACAAAAATCCCTGCCTTCGTGAGGCTCACATTCTTGTGGAGGCCTCAGAAATTACACTGCCCAAATACCAGCCTATGTCATTTTTCTACCAAGGAGACAGCACGGCATAGGCCCTATAGTCAGTCAAGGGACCTGGGTTCAAACCCTGGCCTTACAACTTAGTAGCTGTGTTATCTTGGGCTAGCTAACTAATCTCCCTGTACCTCAGTTTCCTCTTCTGTAAAACTGGGATAATAATAGTATCTATCTGACAGAGTTATATAGAGATTTAAATGAGATAATATAAAGTGTCTGACATAGATTAAGTGATATATGAGAGTCATTTTTATTGATATAGCAAAGTGTGAGGTAGATAGAAAAGGCCTGTATTTGAAACATTTAATCAATGAATATTATGTACCCAAACATCCCTGAACACAACTTCCAGGTAGCCAGGCCCCTTTTCCCCAAGACAGCAATCGGTAGGTTTCTTATCTGAAGAAACTGAATGGCTCCAAAGGAAAGACTTCCATAGAATGGCATTTGGAAGTTTCCCAGCATTAAAGCCAACTCGCTACAAATCATCCTAAAACAACTCACCTGGAGAGTAAGCCCATCAGGTCTGAAGCACCCGCACTCTGCTCTCCTGCAGCTCATGCCGAATTCTGCATGAAGAGCTAAGGGTGACCAGACCTTTGAAAACAGAGACACCAAGACAAACAATGATAATGGCATCTCATCAGAAACAAAGAAAATTTAGGAAACTAGAGAGAACTTGAAGCCCCTGAAAGATTAAGAAAGATATTGCATCTATAAAACAAGATGAAAATGCTACAGGGGAAAAAAAGAACAGAGAACAGGAAAGAGTTCTTGGAAAATTAAAAATAAAATGGCTCAAATTGGCCAGGCGCAGTGGCTCACACCTGCAATCCTAGCACTCTGGGAGGCCGAGGTGGGAGGATCGCTCAAGGTCAGGAGTTCGAAACCAGCCTTAGCAAGAGCGAGACCCCGTTTCTACTAAAAATAGAAAGAAATTATCTGGACAACTAAAAATATATATATAGAAAAAAATCAGCCAAGCATAGTGACTCATGCCCATAATCCCAGCTACTTGGGAGGCTGAGGCAGAAGGATTGCCTGAGCCCAGGAGTTCGAGGTTGCTGTGAGCTAGGCTGATGCCACAACACTCTAGCCCTGAGCAACAGAGTGAGACTGTCTCAAAAAAAATAAATTAAATAAATAAATAAATAAAATTGCTCAAATTGAAAATGTAATAGAGGCTGGCCTGCTAGCTCAAGCCTGTAATCCTAGCACTCTGGGAGGCCAAGGAGGGAGGATCGCTTGAGGTCAGGAGTTCGAGATCAGCATGAGCAAGAGTAAGACCCTGTCTCCACTAAAAACAGAAAAATTAGCTAGGCGTGGTGGCACACCGCTGTAATCCCAGCTACTGGAGAGGCTGAGGCAGGAGCATTGCATGAGCCCAGGAGTTGGAGGTTGCAGTGAGCAGTGAGCTAGGCTGACACCATGGTACTCTAGCCCAGGTGACAGAGCAACTCGGTCTCAAGAACAAAAAATGAAAAGATTGTAAAAATGTAATAGAACAGTAAAAAAAAATTTACATATATAGTCAATCCTGTTCCCGTCCCTCAACAGTGGCATCAAGAGGCTACCTTCCCTAACCCATTTTCCTGCCATATCCCATGCCCTGGACTACCCTGGAGGGCTCTTGACACTAGAGACATCTTGTATCTTAAAGCCCCTGGCACATGAGACTGGCAAATGTCCAGTGAGGAAAGGAAGGAACGAGTGAGGGCAGAAATGGAAGCCCAATGTCATGCCTTTGCAGCCTCCTGGGCTCAGTGTCCGCTGCCCGTCTCCAGACATGCCTTCCCCTTTGCATGGGGGAGACTCCTGGTGAAGTTTTCGTAAGTACGTGGACACTGAACTGGAATTACACAGACTGGTTATGTCTTTCCAAAGAAGTGAGAGTTGTGTTCATCAGAACACGTATTGGGGGTCTATGTAACCAATAGCATAAGGCAGAAGTGATGATATGTTACTTCTAAAATTAGGTTATGAAAAGACTGTACCTTTTGGCTTGGCATCTCTCTCTCTCTCTCTCTCTGTCTCTCTCTCTCTCTCTCTGTCTCTCTCTCTCTCTCGGATTTCTTACTCTGGAGAAAGCAAGGTGCCATGTTATAAGCAGTCTTATGGAGAAGCCCACATGGCAAAAAACTGACATTTCTGACCAAAAACCAGTGAGGAACTGAGGCTCGCCAACAACCACAAGAGTGAGTGTGGCAGCAGATTGTCGAGCCCCAACTAAGCCACTCCTGGATTCCTGACCCGCAGAAACTGTGAGATATAAAAGTTTGTTGTTTTAAGATGTTAAGTTTGAGGGTAATTTTTACACAGCAATAAATATTTAATACACCTGGATTGCAGATACCCTACCGGATGCTCAGGTAATATTCCTTTTAGTGCTCAATTTTTAGTCCCAAACAACCAACATTGCAGAAATGGTTTATAGTCCTCTGCTTGCTGTCATGTGTCCTTGAATCTTTGCAACATACCTGATAGAATTAGAAAAGCCCCAATTATTACCCCATTCTACTTAGGAGGAAATTGAAGCCCAAGAAGGGTTAAACCACTTGCCCAAAGGCATATAGCAAGTAGATTATTGTTTTCTTTGACTCTTTAGTTCCCAGCTGGGGAATTCTCCGTAGGATTAAGCAATTGCTGATAGAAGAAGAGATCAATGAATATGTTTCTTCCACTTTGGCGGGAATGGTCCTAAGGGCTGGGAGCTATTTGGAAGAGTAGTTCCCAAACATTGGCATGTATAAAAATCAGATTACTGGCTCACA
>CAUYSK010027687.1:0-36793 GCA_963575035.1 Avahi laniger
TAATCCTAGCACTCTGGGAGGCCGAGGCGGGTGGATCGTTCTGAGCTCAGGAGTTCGAGACCAGCCTGAGCAAGAGCGAGACCCCGTCTCTACCAAAAAAAAACAGAAAGAAATTAATTGGACAGCTAAAAATATATATAGAAAAAATTAGCCGGGCATGGTGGCTCATGCTTGTAGTCCCAGCTACTTGGGAGGCTGAGACGGTAGGATTGCTGGAGCCCAGGAGTTTGAGGTTGCTGTGAGCTAGGCTGATGCCACGGCACCCGCCCCAGGCAAGAGAGTGAGACTCTGTCTCAAAAAAAAAAAAAAATGATTCAGGCTACGATGTGGATGATGGGCTGGAGGAAGGACAAAGTGATCCTGGAGATGTCAGTTAGGACGCCGTTTCAGTAGCAGAGGTAAGAAGTAACAGCGGCTTGGGCTAGGGTGTGGCAGTGGTAAGTGGCAACTTGGGAGGAACCTTGGGGTCAGGTGTGACGGACACGTTGGTGGATCAATGGGGTGGGGGTGGGAGACCTCTGAGACACTGAGCTCAGCGCCTGGCAGAGTCATCCCTCAACAAAGATTAGCTGCTGTCATTACTATTACCCTAATCCTAACTGTCACATATTGATAGACTGACACACGCAGCATGAGACACGAGTCTAGGCTAGACTATGGGCCCACAGAAGTCACAGGTTTATAGACCGTCTCCACCTAGCCCTGATCCATCTTTGTCAACACAGCTTCCTTCCCACAGCCTCTTTCTCATCACCTTTGACAACGAAACCCTCCTTCCTTGTGTTCCCGCAGCTACGCCTCCTCCACACTGGTCCTGCCTTCACCCGAGCTGCCCTCCCTCCCTGCGCCTGTTCAGATCTGAATAACCGACCCCCCTTCCAGCCCCTCTCCTCCCTGCCGGGCCACCTTCACGCCACTTCCCCCTCACCCTCAACCCTCCCCAACCCGGTCCTCCCTTGGTCCCAGTAGCGCCAGCTTCTCTCGCACGGTGCAGCCCCCTTCTGTTGTCTGGAAGACCCTCCCCACACCGCAGCCTGGCGGTGCTGATCCGACCCTTCCTCACCCTCCCATTCTCAGCTCTGTACCACTTTCTAGCAGGGCACGTCTTGACCTATTCAACTTTAGGTCGAGTTCCTTTGCTAATGGCCTTCCTAGGACCAAGAATGAGCCTTTCCTACAGGACAATTAACTCAGAGGGTAATTATGGGTTTGCCGCTATGATAATGTGGGTTTCCCCCATCTAACCACCTCTCCTAACCCCATTCGACTGTGTGCTCCCAGGTAACAATTTTCCATCAGTTTGCTCATTGTTCACACTGGAACCAGCACAGTGCCTGACACTCAGCAGGACCTCGATGCATTTGAAATAAAGGAATGAGGTACGAGAACCATCACCCTTACCTGTGTGATTTCCCCTTCACTAGATCCTTGTTGAAGTTCTAGTCTGCACCACACAGTGCTGCACTTTTTCCTTGAACATCTCATGTTAATCTGTTTTCTCTGTCCACTTAACTGGGTCGAGCTCTTGAGAACTGAACCAACACCTTATTTACCTCGCTTCATCTCACCTCCCTCCAAAGATACGCCAGCACTGCACAATCCCTGCCTTGCTGTGCCAGGCGTGGAGAGCCAGCGGAGTTAGCGCACATCTAAAAACTGCGTTAGGGGATCCCTAATGTGCTTTTCTATTCTGATTTTATCTGGGATTTTGGAAATTCACATTCCTCCTGGACGTAATGGGAGGCATTTTATCTCCAAATACTATTTTCCTGTTTGTTAAAGGGTCCTCTCCAAAAGCAATTTTTACTAATCATAAATTTTTTTGTGTATTTTTGGATTCCTTTTGTAAACAAAGATCAATTGAGTTATGGGTGTCAGAGTGAGAATGAAAGTCTGCAAGCTTTACATTTCTGCTATTGACTGAGACATACTGAAAGTGACAACTATATAGAAGTGACTGACAATCAACAACTTAAAAGAATACTTTACATCCCTCCGCTGAGCAAGAAATTGCATAACCAGGGCAGAATCCCCAAATCTGGGGAAGAGAAAAACAATTTGAGTTGATTTGGGTTTTTTTTTTTAAACAGACATTCCAGTTTGACACCCTGTGTCCTGCTTTTGTAGAATAAAGTGTGCAAGCGTACCACTAAACCCATGCACACGGAGTTTTCAGAAAAGCAGCAGGGCAATGGGGGAGATCACACTGGAGACCTTTCACACTCACCCACGTGTCTACCAATCTGAGGTGTCAAATGAGACTCAGTATATTGGAAAAGCAGGTAGGCGGATCTCAGCCTTAGTTCTACCTGCCTATTACCTTGAGCCCCCTGCACTTTTAATTGAGTGCCATGGAGCTGCCCATTAAAAGGGCGCCACACAGCTTTTCTCAGCCTCTCACTGCCCCCATAATCTGTGCATCCATAACCCAATGAAAGCAGAAACCAGTGCCAGCAGAATCAGAAAAGTAAATGCATTAGATCCCAAATGATCTCTGAAATAAACTGGCTGGTGTGTGAGGGCAGGGCAACGTGACGCTGGAGCTGGACGCACTGGTGCCCTTGACGCAAAGCAAACAGCTCCCCAACAGGAGAGCTGTGAGGACGCTCGGGAGCAGAATAACTTGTCAGAACACCGCTGGAGCTGGCTGTGTCATGCAGGCCCCTGCAGAGTGCATGGAGATGTGTGGGGCCTCATCTGGGGGACGGTCTGTGTCACTAGAAGCATGTGACCCCATCTCTAGGTTGCCAGTTCACTGAAGGAAGGGGAAAAAAACATAAAGCAGATTATTAGCACTGGCACTTAAACAATAAGAGGTGAGCAGGAGGCATAGGTATGAGCAAGTAGAAAGCTGCTCTCACAAAGGGAAAGAGCACATATAGTCCTGAATTCAACTGCCAGGGATGATTTAAGGAGGAAGATCTAGATTAAGGAACATCCTCCTCCTAGGGCATTATTCCCTTCCGTGTACGGTTTGCATCAAAGAGGGCTGGGGTGGGTTGAAAACAACGGCCACAAATCTATCCCATCCCCGTTGGCACGCACCTGTTCAAGGTGAGTTCATGGCTGCCTCCATCACTAGGTGTCCCTCAGTCTCTGACTCTGGGACTGGTTTGTGACTTGCTTTGGCCAACTAGACATTAGCAGATGTGATACAAGCCGGGGCTGGGAAGTGCTCCTGAGTCAGGGATGGTCCTGTCACTGCACTGGAAACTCTAGGACTCAAGCTAGCCTGCCGACCAAGCTGGAGCTAGCCTGCTGAAAAGGCCACCCAGAAGAAAACTGAAGCACCCCAGCAAATCACCAACTGTGTGAGTAAATCCATTCTAGACAATCCCAGGTGAAAACAGCAGAAGAGATGTCCAGGTGAACTTAGCACACATTGCTCACCCAGAGAAATGTGAGCTAACAGATGATTTTTAAGCTGTGAAATGTCAACATTGCTTGTTACGCAGCAAAAGCTAACTGTTACAAGAACAAGAATGTTACGAGTTCTTGGCCTTCTGTAATCTCTTTTATCATATTTAGTTTAGAGAAATGGGGAAGAGATAAAGAAAGACTGTTCCAGGATAACTATAAAGATGTAGGGGGCTATGCTTAAGATTCATTTTTAATATGACTTCAAGTAGAAAAGGTGATGAATACTCACGGCAAAAAAAATAAGTGAATGAAAAATGGCATACGGCAAATAGTTAGTATCCTTCTACGGTGAAGTCTCAGCATCTTTCCTTGGAACAATCACTGTTAACAGTTTTTTATGTCTTTTCAGAATATATCCAAGCATCCATATGTATAAATCCTATATGCAAACATCACAGCATATAACTGCTTGGACTACCCTTTCCGCCACTTATCTACACCTACATTAATATCTCGGCTGCGTTGATTTTTGTCATCTTTCCATAATGTCACATTTAGGCCCCCCTCATCCTGTAAGTGGCTGTGTAATGTGACTCTGTGCAGGTAGTAACATGGGATTGCTATAAAACAGGCATAACCCCAGTCAGTGTTTGGATTCAATCCAGACCAGCAAGAACAGAATAAAATACCAAGAACAAAGCGCCCTGGGTCCACGTCTAAAAAGAAACTGGCATAGGTGGTCCACAAGGGGCACCTGTTACCCCAGAGGAGGTGAGCCCTACGCAGGGGGCAGGTGGTACTGGCCAAAAATAAAGGAAGCAAAAGAGTTAAGAAGGGAAAAGTCACATACACAGACTTGCCAGCATACTTCATCCATCATGAATGCACCCTCTCTCTCCTTCTTGGCCTCTCTCATAATAGTTCATGATTACTAAGATCTCCTCCTATGTGTTAGGGACTGTGCTAAGGTCTTAGATGTACAATCTCATGAAATTCTTAAAATAGTCTTCTGAGGTGTGTTCTATTACCAACCTATTTTACAGATGAGCAAACTGAGACTTACGGAGATTAAATAACTTGCTCAAGGTCCTCAGTGGTAGAGTCAAGACCTGAGCTCCTACCTACAGCTCTTCTTAGGCTTTTCCTAGGGAACATCACAGGCCTGAGTTACATGCTTTGCAGAAGGCATGGCATGTGCTGCAAGGATTCTGATGTCAACTTTCTCTGGGTCCACTGCTATGCTAGCAGATATGGGTATGCTAGCAGATGGATCTGCATTGCTTCCCATGACTCAGAAATGTCTAATAGAACCGTGTGATTTCTCTGTATCCTCCTACGACCTAAAGCCAATGCCTGAAGGATGACTGAGGTAATTTTTAAGCTCCAGTTAGGTAATATTCTGTTAAGGAAAGAGTAGCCCAACCCATTCCCACGAAACTATGGAACCGGGATTCTACCCCTATGAACTGACAAAGTCAAGGACACACCTTCCCTAGAACATAAACTTTACAATAGCAAGAATCTTATCTATTCTGTTCACCCCATATTCTCAGCACCTGCAAGGATCTCTGTCAAGTATCGAGGAAATCAATGAATGAGAAAATTCAGAATAGAAGAGAAGCCCTACGAGAGGTGTGAAAATCAAAAATTGCCCCCAGTGTTAAGAAAGAGCCTCAAGGAAGAATCACCCATTTTATCAGCTTGGAAAAGAATTTGGAAAAGAGGTGCCTGGCACCAAGCACCCTGCCAAAGCAATGTCTGCGAAATGAATGAATGCCTTGGAACAAGATCAGAGATTTTAGAGAAAGGAGCTCTTGCCTATAAGAATGTTTAACTGGCAAGACGAAGAGGCTCCACCAGGAAGGGTGTCAAGAAAAGACAGGAACCTGGCTGGACCAGCAACGCCAACCTGAAACTTAAGGTACAGAGGAGGCCTCTGGGTAAGCTATTCCCCAAGGGGGCTGGGATAAAAGAGAATGATCTTCACAGACAAGGTCAACTTTAGAACATTGAGATTTATCCTCTGCACACACATCAAAGTTGGCGTATACTCTTTGGGACGACGTGCAGTCAAGATGCCATGAGGTGTCGATGTCAGGGTTGAAGTTTTCCAAGACCCTACCCATGTTCAACACCTCTTCTTGCTGCTAAGCCTCTGTGCTCACGCTCTCTGCACTTCACTTACCTTCTTTTCCATGGCTGGGTGTTAATTTCCTTGAGGGAGGGAACTCTACTGTGTTCACAAGATCACAGAACACACGTGATACATCTGCAAAGGTTGACCTGTGCAGACCTTCTCAGCCCTGGCTAAGTACTGGGTGTTGCGGTTGCAGTGTGGACTCACTGTGCTATTGGGGACTTGACAATATCATATAAACATTCATTGAATGCCCTCAGGAGAGGGTTCCTGGGTATGTGTGGGCGTCCATGTCTATATGCAGCAGCGTAGATTGTGTACACACTGATGCATGGTGCGTTGAAAGCAGATGGTGAACTTACTGGAAGTTTCATTAAGTTCCTAGGTGTTCTACCAATTAGGAAAAGGATGGAAGATCGGATCTTTACAATCTCAGCATGATGATTGGGTACTGAAGAAGAGTTGGCATGACTCAACAGGTTCTGGAACATGTGCCGGAACACAGACTTTCAAGAATGGCTCCCTTACCTTGTTTATTAACCAAGGGAAATTACATCATCCACAAACGGTTCGCAAAAGAACAAATGAAACACTGTGCTAACTCAGTGATGAGGGTTTTCTAGAACCGAGGTCCTGAGAAATGCTGACATCCCTCCAAGCGGCTGCAGGTAAACAACAGAGAAAGCCCTTCTCAGAACAGAACTTGCCCAATGCGCTCACCCTTACCGCTTCCTTTTACCCGACTCCTTTGTAATCCAAGCAGGTGACAACTTCATTCGGCTGTTAGCAACAAGAGGAGGTATCGATTACCCGAGAAAGCCCTAATGACTGGAGACTGGGACACAAACCATAAATGGAGACTTTCTGATTCCAAGTGAAATTATAGTTTGCCCTACGAGATTGCACAATAAATCAGGGGGAAAACCAGCCAACACGGGACTCTGGGGTCACCGAAGTGATGTTGACACATTACAATAATGAGAACTTGAAATACCTCATGCCCTATTGATTTTTAAGCTGAATCATTCCCACTGCAGAAGATTACAAGACTCTGTCTTGGAATCATGGCTCACACGGGAGATGCTGATGAAAAATACACCCAATCCAATCAAAACGAAAAGCTTTACTTGCACTTATTACAAATCTAATACCATTGTCCCTAGGCTGTGTGATAGGCACTTAACCTACAATGGTGGGAGGCAGGGGGATGCATTACAGTTTTTTTTATTTTAATTAAAATTTTTCATACCTTTTTTTTTTAATACACATGGCTCCTTGCCATGCCTATACAGTAAAAACCCCCCAAAGAAAATGGGCATAATGGCTCTATTAGCACATAAAAGGCAGTTTCTTTAAGCTTTTCTAATTCCAGGGTAGCTTTCGAGTTCCTTGCATCATCATATCATTTTGAAGAATGGAAAATCATGTCCTAACAACCAACTTCTTTCCTAGCCAATAGGAGAAGATGCGTCCACCAGCAACCAGCATGGACAGCGAGCAAAGAAGGCCTCGCCGATCGTTTCTCTTTCCCTGGAAAGTGCTCCACGGAACTGAATAAACACAGTTGTGGGAAGCCAACTGGTGACATAAGTTAATTACTAACCTGTCACACAATCATAGAATGGAAATAATTTCTTTTCACTGTTGCATTAACCATAAGCCACTTTTTGCCAGTGGGGTGTGTTGGGGGAGAAGGCTCTTAAGCATTGCTGCTTGTTGTATAGCCTCTGTAAGATTGTGTCAATATACGAGTTGAGGGATCAGATGTAAATTGTGCCGCTGCTTTTATTATGCATCTGGCTATAATTCAGAAGAGAATTATCCACATATCTTGGCTTTAGGAGGGTGGGAACCAGCAGGCAGGAATAACACTGTCTTTCCTCAATAGGACTCTGAAAGCATCATACAATTATTGCAGATATAATTATTATTTAGATGTATCCAAGACTAATACATCATAAATATTCTGTCACAATCCAATACAATCACACATTCTTTGAAAACATTTATTGAGGCCCTAATATGGGCAAGCATTGTGCTGGGAACTAATTATATATTGTTCACCTGTTCTCCGTCTTCATGAAGTTTATAGCCTATCATCACAATCTAATTGTTGAGAGAAACACCTGCAGGCAAAATCTATGGGTCTACAAGGGCCTGATTATAGAACAAATCCCCACGTCCTTCCGAGGAGGCTGATTGAAATAAATGAACGGTATTTAGGCGCTAGCTGGTCTTTCTTTTCTCTCAGATATCCTGATTGTTTTTCCTCTACTAACTTGATTCAAGGGTGTTCAGCGCTTTTCACCAATATATTAATATATTTCTGCTTATAAATCTCACTAAACTCTACTATTTCCTTAATTTTATCAACCTCAGAATAGTTAGCTGAAATTGTCATCTTTGGATGCGGACACAGGCCACTGTTACCTATGTCATCGATTGATTAATAGGATTGAATGTCAGTGATTGATTTTAGGCACTTTATCGCACTTGTTAGTAGAAAATAGTTCAAAAGTTGGTATAAAGGAATTCTCTGGGGGTTACTCCACAGGACCTTGCTCTGTTACTGCACTTTAAAGAGCTGTTCTTGTAATGTTTACACCAACTTTTTCCTGCAAGCATCCCTCGGAGGTTCGAGCAATCACTGACTGTTAACTTTAATTACCAAGCAAGAGACTAGTCAAGAGCTGGAGCATGTCATATGTCAACAATCTGCCCCATCTTTATTTTTATTTATTTACTTTTTTAGAAACAGTCTTGCTTTGTCACCCAGGCTGGAGTGCAGTGGTGCGATTATAGTTCACTGTAACCCTCCCGGGGAACTTCTGGGCTCAAGTGATCCTTCCCACCTCCGACTCCCCCGTAGTTAGGACTACAGGTGCATGCCAACACGCCTGGTTAATTTTTTTTTTTAAATATTTTTTTTTAGAGATGGGGTCTCACTGTGTTGCCCAGGCTAGTCTCAAACTCCTGGCCTAAAGCGACCCTCCCACAAGAGCTGGGGTTACAGACATGAGCCATCACATGCCCAGCCAATCTGCCCAATCTCTGACTTACCTGTCCCAGCTAATGACACCATGAGAGCTGGTCTGGAAGGTTGGCTAAGCAGCGTCTCTTCTTTTTCCAGCCTCAGTTATAAAATGTAGTGATTAAGCATGCTGGCTATGGGTTTAGTCTGCCTGTTGTCAAATTCCAGGTCCACTTGATACCAGCCTTGGGCTAATTACCTTTTCAAAAACTGTCCCCTCATCTGTAAAATGAAGACAATGGCCCCTTTTGCTACATAAGACGTTTGTGAGGATTAAATAAGCCAATCAAGGTATAGTGCTTGTCAGATACTATCCTCAATGTATTGTAGCTGTTATATTTTTCCCCAAGAGCACTAGTAGCTTAGCTTGGGGGGATTTGCTTTGATTTTCTGAGCCCAGTTCAGCGAGGGGCAACGAGGTGCAGCCACAGTTTGAGATCACTGTGCCTACCCTGATATGTTCAAGCGGGCAGCCAAAATTGATTCGCGTCTGATTGTTTCTGTATTAGCAAGACTACAGCATGGCTATTAAAAGTAAGGCACGGAGAAACAGTTCTAGCTGTTTAGAAACACAATCTAGCTATTCCAGCAACACGAATGCCTGGCAAAACAGGTTCCCAATCTGCTTGTTCAAAGGAATAGCAAAAAGTCAATGGAAGCGTGTGAATGAAGCACAAATGAAATAAAAAAAATTTCAAGGATTAGGCAATACTACTATGTCCTTGCAAAGAGGTTGCCCCACCATTCATGTCAACAATCTAGTCTAAATTTATAGTACAGTCATAAAAGAGCACGTGTCATTTATAAACACCAATTTATAAACACCAATGCTGTAAGCCCAGCCTTCCAAACCCCCCTGGCCATTGCCTGCAAGACACCCCAGAGTAGCACGCATCTTTCTTGCTAACATCTCATGGAATCTTTCCATAAACATACGCTTGTTCTTGTCTTCAACATTTTGTCCTGTCACCGCAACAGATGGCTTTACACTGACGCATACGACAATATTAAATACTTTATAAGCCTGATGGAAATATGAAATGCTTTTGGAGAAATGAGAATCCCAATGATTAACGTAAAGCAGCCACACAAGATTCTGTTAGCAGCAGATCCCTCTGAGCTGCGCTGGGGAGCACAAGCGACTGACCATTGGTCCCACATGCTGGGTGCAGTCAGGACAAAGGATGAGGGGCTCCATGTGCCGTGAGACTTGGCCATACAGAAAGGCAGAACATGCTGCTCCTGAGAGCTGTTAACGACTGCAGTGTGTAACCAAGGGAGGGCTGTGAAATCTACTTCTTGGAGATCCGAAAGACAGAAGCAGCATCCATCTGTCGGAGATGGCCAAATAAAGCAAGCTTCGAGGCAGAGCAGTGAGTTTAGGGACGATGATGTCAGCTAGCTGATTGTTCTATATACCCAATTCCATTTATTATTTCTTTTTCAGAGTCATGCTGATAGATGTTTACTCAGAATGAACGGTGCCATCTCAGCCAACCCAGAAGTTACGACCAACAGAACTGTGAAAGAGATAGCATCGAATGGCCACTAAAGAAAGGCATTCGTAAGCCAGGCTGACTACCTCTAAGTGGCACCGGCTGTATAATCTCGGGCAAGTTACTTAACCACTTTGTGCTCGAGTCTTCATCCATAAGTGAGGATAACAGTAGTACACACTTCATAAGGCTCCCGTGCGCTCCCACGAGTTAGCAAGCATCGCGGGCTGGAATACAGACTAGCATATGGCGGACGCTGCATAAATGCTGGCTATTCTCTGTGTTTAGTGCCATGTTTATGTAAAAATAAACAGTACGATGTTGGGTAATATTTTCTTTTTTTCCTCGTATTGGTTTGTATGCAACTGGCATTGACTTCCCATGGGTGCAACATATTGATGTTTTCCATAATATGTATAAATCAAAGATCGCCCAAGCCCATTCCTGGGCATTTATCCCAGAGAAGTGAAACTCACGGTCATACGAAATCCTATACACACATGTTCGAGGCAGCTTCACTTGTGATAGCCCGAACGAGCCCAGATGCCCTTCAACATGTGGATGGGAAAACTGCAGTACGTACACATGCTGTGGAATGTCACCGAGCGACACACAGGAACTGATGACCAATACGGGCAATGACTTAGGGAAAACTCCAGGAAATTATGATGAGCAAATAAGCCGATCCCAAAAGTTTCAATACTGTGGGATTCCACTTACATAATGCTTTTGAAATGACACAGTTTTAGAAATGGAGGGCAGATTAGTGATTGACAGGGGTAGGCGGTCATGAGCAAGGGAGGTAAATCGCTTTTGTAGAAAGGGATTGCTGTGATGGAACTGTTTGGTATCTCTGGTGACGGATACAGGAACCTACGCATGTGACGAAGTTGTACAGAGCTAAGGACATACACACACAAATAAGTGTAAGTAAATTTAGGGGAATCCGAATAAGATCAGCAATGTCAATATCCTGGATATGATGTGATGCTATAGTTTTGCAAAATATTACCACTGGGGGAGTACATGAAAGAGATCTTTCTATATTATGTTTTATGACTACATGTGATACACTTATCTCTACAAAAATCCCAATTAAAAATATTGCCAAAGCCTAAATGCAGGTGAGGAATGAAAGTTTTCAATATATTCAGGTGACAACAAACCTCCTCTCCATATTTTCTGGCAAGAAGGAAAATGCTGTTAAGAATTACCCTGAATGCACTGCAGACACGTCACAGAACTATTTAATAAATACAAAAATTATGATCTTGTAGTTAATGTCACATAAGCGATACTGATTATTCCTAGCTTTTGTATCCTTCTTCAGTACGTTTAAAGGTATTGAGATCCACCGAGTAAAGTGCACAGGTTTCTCAAGCAATCTGAACATCACCTGCCTTTCTCTGAAGTGTTTTATTATTCTGAGTCGGGGCAGCTGAATCTCCCAAGGTATGAAGTTCAGTTTGAGATAAAACTATTTTATCTACCCTTACAGCAAATTGAAAGGCTATATAAAAGGTTTTGTTATTGCAGTGTTTTCATAAATATATAGTAAACATCTCTCACAGTGGGAAATCTAGCACAAAATACAATTTTCATACACAGCCATTCATGTGGCTTGCACAGGAAGATGAAATGACCCAGAGATGAATAAAAAAAAAATAATAGTACTGTATACAACTTTTAGCAGCCTCCAGTCCCCGACAAACACACGCAGCTGGAAGGACAAGGACCATGATTTTGCAGTACTGCTGATGAATGACAAGTGTCCACAGCATCAGGAGAATTTGGTTTTCCTCTGTGGCCAAACCATCACCGTTAACACTTAAACTCATCATTTTTTAGAAATTGTCAACACCCAACCAGCCCATTCCAGACAGCATATTGACCCCAAACCTTAGCCAAAACCTGATTTTGAATCAAATAATTTTTTAAGTTTCTTTTTCTCCTTTTAAGTCTCTCTTATGTACATTTTCAAAGCAATTTGGGTTGCCTGTGCCTAACACAGAATATGTACGTTGGCATGAAACTGATCTGCCAGTTTACAGGTGAAGAGGTGATCACGGATTGTTTACAGAGTGAATGCTCTTTAAGAAATAAAAGAAATTTTTACTATTAAAATAGCATATACTTGTTGAAAATAAAAAGGAATAAAGGTATAATCTTAGAGGCCAAAGCCCCATCGTTCCCCAGGTCCTCTCCTGGTCACACTCCCAGTTACCAGGAAGATAATCACTCCTCACAGCCCCTTAATTACCTGTTGCAATCACGCCATCTATACACAACAGCTGCATGGGTAGTTTTGTTTTCTAATAAAGTTTTTTGTAACAAATTTCTGAAATTTGGCCTTTTGTTCACTTACAACATCTTAGATGTAGTTTTGGGTCCAGGCAAATCTACTTTATTTCTTTAATGCTCCTTGGCCTCCAATCCCCTCTCGTTAGGCATTTAGTTTGCTCCAGTGTTTCTCCCTACTGTACACAACACTGCAGTAAACCAGCCTGCATCTTTGCAAACTCGAGCAATCACGTAAATCCTGGAGACGGAAATAGTGGGTCAAAGTATATATTTTTTCCAAATAGCCCCTACAAAAGAAGGTAACATCCCACATTCTCTCCAATGGTGCATAAAATGCCTATTTCATCAAGCATATCGTTTCTCAATATAACATATGAAACTTTCACATATAAGTAAATCATATATACACACATATGCACATATATGTAATATATGTATATAGACTTGTACATTATTTACATTTATTCTTCTGAAAACTATATTCATGTCCTTTGCCAATTTTCTTCTGTTATTATTCAATCTATATGTCTACCCATCTATCTGTTCATCCATCGATCTACCCACCTGCATACGCTGTCAAGATTATAAGGTTAATCCTAACAAGAGGGTCACAGGGACTTCCTAGGGCTACACAGATCTCCTGATCTATGTCGGATTCATTTTTCACCAGTGGTAGAACAATGATTCCTATGGCTTTGAGTCAAAAAGAGTTTTGAATGGGCTGTAAAGTCACAAAGTTTCAAATGTGATTAGCAGCCCTTCCACTCACTAGCTGCTGGTATAAAAAGTTTATCACTACTCACCTTTTTCTAAAAGGAGATTCACATTAAAATGTGAAAATACGTTAGAGTCCTATTACGCTGGATATAGAATTAAAATGTCTATTTTAATTTCCAATTTTTTATTTGAGTCAACTTTCTATGTATTATATATCCGCATGTGTGTAATTTAAATTTTAGCACTGCATGCTTACAGACAACATCCACAGGACCTCACTGGTAGTCTTGAATATGTGTGTTTCTTCCCGTTTATTTTACCACTGAACAACAAATTGTGGCTTCATTTTAAACTATTTTCTGAACCAACTCTTAGATGGAATAGGTATTCCACAAAAGCCAATTCGATGAACTGTATTAAAAAAGGACATTCGACTATAATGGATCCAACATCAGTCTTTTGACAGTTCTGAAATGGAATTCACTCTTTGCTTTCTTTGTTCAAATGTGAGTTTATTGGGCCTGAAATACAAAGGAAGAACGCTAACGTTCTCCACTTCCAGCCCAGTTCCTGCATTGTGCCCGGGTGTTGGGGGTGGGGGGTGTAGATCAACAGCCCTTCTCTTGCTTTAGTTTTGCTCCCCATGGGCAGAGCCAAGCTGTGTGGGAGTGACTCACTCCTCCTCACATAAAAAAATCTGCAGCCTGGGCTTGTAAGTTGTGGTTAAACATCCTTGGGCATTTTTTTAGGGCAAGAAATAGTGAGCAGGTATCTATGCACCAACACGTAAGTAATGCACAAGTTTGGATTGGAAGGCTGAGGAGACGGCTGACACGAAACTGACATCTGTCAGACCTGGAGTTCCCGCCACAGTAGATTGCATTTGAGATGTACATTTCCTTCCAAAGCACAAATCCATACATATCTTTGATGAGAAATTTTTAAAAATACAAAGCCTTCTATCCGTGGATTCATCCATTCAGCTGAAATGTACTGAGGTTCCCTACTCCCGTCTTGGTTTTCTGGATACTGCATGTGTATGTGTTTAATTGCATACTTGCAAGATCTTTTTTTTTTTTTTCCCTAAAGCAGAATAGAATGTGTCACATTGGCATTTCTATATAAAAATCAACTTAAATTGGTTTTCTTGTCATAACATTTGCTACATGCTAAAAATTCAACTGAGGATGAGATGGGCATGGTCATTCCCAAGGCCTAATTGAGGGATGATAAACAGACTGGTGTCAGCAAGATCAAGGTGGGAATCCACGTACCCACGCCCAGCTTTACCCCCCTGGCACGGATAACATTGGGTTCCCTAGAAAGCTTTAAGAGCATCAGAATACAAAGAGTTAAGTTTCTTGAAGACCCCTTAAGAGATCCAGTTGAATAATTTCTATTTTCAGTGGGGAATAAAACAGAAATCGTTCATCTTGTCAACCACACCCTTCGGAACGTTAGTGTATTCCTTGGTGGTTTTTGTTTTTGAGGTAGTCATGGTAGAAAGAACTCACAAGTCCTCTGACCCTGGTGAAGTGCACATACAGGAGTATTTAAAGAGTGAAAAATAAACCTGTAGACATTATAATTCACATTCTTTCAGAATAGCTAAGTTAGTTTTCTTAATCAACCACCCCCAAATGAAATTTAAAAATGCCTTTTGTTTAAAACTCACATGTTGCCTAAACAATTATGTTTCTGAACATTTAGAAACTCAAATTATTAATCATGGCAAAGTGGCTAGGAACACAGACTTTGGAGTTTAAATCCCAGCTCTGCCATTTAGAAGCTGTGTGATCTCAGACACATTACTCAACTTCTCTGGGCCTCAATTCTCGCTATGTAAAAAGCAGATAGTATCAATACCAACCTCCTAGGCTTGTCTTAAAGATTAAATTAATTGACATTTTAAATCATTTACAACAGTGCTTGGCAAATATGAAATACTATTTAAGTGTTTATTTAAACAAATGAGCAAATATGCCTATGTGCCAAGCATTTAAAGATGAGAAAGAAATAATGCCATTTGAATACTGAGGAAGAAGAAGGGCTACATGGGAAGCTTCTTAGATTTGCTTTTTCATAAATCATTTATTGATGTTACATTTCTCTTCTATTGACATCAGTACCGTGGAAAGAAATTTCATTTTCCAGCACTTCTCTGACGTAACACTAAGTTAAATTGGGAAAAAAACAGGCACTTAAAATCACAACGACCCGTGTCATACTGATAAGGAAAGACATTCAAAGTGAGCAGCTGTAACAATTCTAATCCCAGATTGTAAGGAAATATGGACCTTCTGATTTTCCATCATGGTCCTGTTCACAGTCTCCAATCAGAGATTTTGAAGGTTTATAACTGAAATTCCTGCCCCTTATCTGCTGACTTGAAAAATCAGGCTGTGTATATATTAGTCACACTATCACTGACACTGAGTAGAGTATGATCGCTCAACCTTGGCGCTTTGGCATTGTGGGCCGGATGATTCCTTGTTGTTTGTGGGGCGGGACCCGTCCCACGTATCGTAGAAGGCTTAGCAGCACCCCTGGTTTCTACCCCTTCGATGCCAGTAACAATCCCTGCCCAATGCCGAAAACCAAAAATGTCCCCAAGATGTCACACGTTGTTATGGGTTGGGGGAGAAACCGTTCCCGGTTGAGAACCACGGCCCAGGGTATCTGTTAAGTACCCATTTTGTGTATCTTTCTAAATTCGTATTAATAAATTTCAAGGCACCTTGGTATACTGAAATCAGAAAATCCTGGACTCTAATCACCTTTTCTAATTACAGAAAAGGCTGGAAGATGGCTTTCCCAGCTCTAAATTAGGCTTAGCAATACCCACCTTGCAGAGTTACGGTAAGGACCAGAGAAAACACGTTAAAGCTCCCAGCCCAACGGTAATCAGTAAGTGCCCGGGAAGAAAACGGCATTGTACTGTTATTACCGTGATTGTTGATGTGTTATCACAGCCTCAGCCTCATCATTACAATAAAAATGGAAGGCCTCTACACATCCAACTAACCACAATAGATAAACCTGTAAGTCCCGTCTCCTTAGCAGACAAGCAACTGATTTCCTCCCAAGTAGAGGTTTCAATTAAACAACAAAGAAATACATCAATAGTAATGTAGCAAACTCAGATGCAGACAGGGCAAGCAGAGGCCTTCTAATACTCAGTCATCAAGAGGTCCTCTTTGCAAAGCAAATACTGGGAAAACAGAGCACCTTGGCTTGATAGGCTGTTGCCGTTTCTCTGCGTTCAGTTGGAAGCGTGGGGTAAATGGTGCAAGAAGACAGGCTTCTTGATTGCCTGTGTGTTTGTGTACACTCTTTGTGCCATCAAGGTAATTCAAACCAGGTTAGAAAATTTCACCAGTGAACCAAAAACTGTAGATAATTCATTGTGACTGGTTGGGACTGCTAATTACTGTGTAGAGAAAAAAAAGGACCATTTTAAAGAACAGTGAGCTTCGGCTAATTAGATAAGCATGAATCCAGAATTCCAGACTTTACTTTTTTAGAAATGGAGAAAAAGTAATGAACATGCCCACCACTGCATAAGAAAAAAATATATATATCACTGCCATCTTTGGAAGCTGGATACTCTATTTCTACCATAATTATATCATCTCTTGAAAAGTCTTCCCTGGCCTTTGTGATATTAGAACTAGCTGAAAGATCATTCACCATCAATAAATGCTAGGAAACTAACCATTTCTCTTCTTCCTTTTCCTTTAAACCCAACCAAAATAATTTCATGAGAACTGGCAAATACAAAATTGCATTAAGAATGTGCCATTGATCCTATTTACATTAGCAACATCAAAGTATTCAGACATCATAAGCAAACGTGAAACAGAGACCCTCCAAAACCCTATAGATTATGCAAGCACCTAACCAGAAAGAACACTTTGAAATTTTTATGGAGCAGGAAAAATTGGAAGCATATTAATTTAGGCAGTGAAATTGGGCTTTTTGTCATTTTTAATTGCTTGAATTCATAACCTAGTTTTGCTGAATCAAAAACGAGTTGCTCTAGCTGACATAGCCGTTTCGGCCTTTTGGGCAAACACGCACACGCAGAAATCCCACAACTTTTCATATAAACTTTATTTATATTAATAAAAAAACCCTGAAAACTGTTTGGGGCATTGTAGTTACTGAATAATTTAATATACAATGGTTTCCAAGCCAAGCACCGAGTCTTAAAAGCTGACTTTTAAAGATCTATTTCTTTCTCTTGTTGCTGTGCAAGTGTAGAGGGTATGGCACGAATACCGAATCCTCAGGGCTGCTACCCTGAATATATATGATTTAATCCAAATAAATCAAGTGCACGATTATAAAATTCTTCATTCTCTTATTTGTTCCTGTTTACTGTTGCTCATAAGATACACAACTGCTCAACCCTGCATGAAATGAAAGAAAACAAACAGAAGAACGAGGGGATGGGTGAAACCACTCCTAACCGGTGCGATGCACACTATCTGGGTGATGGGCACCCTTGTAATTTTGTCTCGAGCAGGACAAAAACAATCCACGTAATCAAAACATCCCCCCATAATATTCTGAAATTAAAGAAAAAAGAACAAAAGCGTACACCCAGAAATACAAAGATTCAATGTACTATCACACTCTGAAGTTTCGGGATCTATAGCAAAATAAAGCCTAAAATGTAAAAAAAAAAAACTTTAAGGGTCTGTGCTCTCCCCCCCATTTATGTTTGTCATAAAACCAACATAAGATGGAGATTAAAAACTCATAGAAAAAAGTTTTATTTTAATTCTATTAGAATTACTTTCAAGGAACTTACTTCGATTCCCTGTGATAACTTCAAGACTAACACATGTGAAATTTAAAAATAAAAGCTAAAAATTAAACAATATATTTCACATATTTTCCTTTTTTACCTACTTTCCACTTGTCGACTTTGCTCAAAACATAATATAAAAATTGTATCTTAAGACAAAAAAACAAGACCAAATTTACCTTTCACTGGATGTAGTAATATTTGCTTAGCTCGAGACTGACCCATCCAACTGGGTTCTCTACACTCAAAGACAATAAGGAATATGTACTGATTCTCAAAATACGGCAATATGTCATATCATCATAAAACATGATAGTATATTTTCAAAATTTTGCAATTATAATTTAGAAGAAGGAAATTGTTGCAAAAAGCCCTTTACTGAGCTCTGCTTCAACTTTTATATCATACTCCTCGGAGAAATGGAAAAAAAAAACAAAAAGGAAAGTGATCAGCAGGTCCTTTTTAAGAGCAAAAAGAAACATAATCAAACAGAAAAAAAAAAAAAAACTATTTTTGTTGTACCTCAGTAAGCCGGCCCACAAGTCAGCACTTTCTACCAAGTCCGAATAAATACAGATTGAAATGAATCCAGACTCTAAAACAAAGACAAGTAATAGGGAAAATAGAAGTTTGGGGAGTAAAGTCTCAACAGACAAATGTGAAAATATGTCTAGCCCAAGAAAGTGATAAGAGACAAAGAGCACTTTTGTACAATCCCTTGTTTGATGATAACAGAAAAAAGATACAGCTCTTTCCATGTAGTAGTAAAAGCCTTTTTCAAGAGTTGCTTGGTTAAAATGAAATGACAAGTTTGAATATTCACTTTTTATAAAATCAGTGTACAGTGAAATTGCTTGATACTAAGTAATTCTTGTGTGTGAGCAGAGAATTCCCCCCCCCCAAAAAAAAAACAGGCTCTGATTATCCTTCAGGTTGAAAAATATTTGTTTAAAAAAAAATATAGCGGAAGATACCCAAAAAGATTTCTGTGCTCCAGCTGGAACGATAAAGACAGAGGGAAAGAAACACAGATGGATAAAAAGGAGAGGAGAGAGAGAGGGAGGGAAAGAGAGAGAAAAAGAGAGAGAAAGAGGGTGAGAGAGGGAGGGAGGAACCCCTCCAATTACCCCCTGCATCTCTTCAGAGAAGAATCCCATCTTCCTAATCTGAGTATTCTAACAGGGGTGAGGCGTGGGCGTGTGTGCGGAGTCTGTGCGCAGATAAGAGTTGGAAAATCTTGCTTCTTCCCTGAAAATCCTGAGCGCTGCCTGCATTCCTGTGAACCTGAGTGGTAAGGGGCTGTTGCTGACTTGAGTTTACGTCCTGGAAGAACAACCCTCTTCAAACTTGGTCGTAGCAAACCACAAACGCAAGCCACTCCGTCCCCCCCCCCCCATACACATTTTTACTCACAACGTTTGGATTTTCTGAGCACACATTTTGATCAAAAATAGGGAACACGTTTGAGAAAGATTTTATAGTCTTAAGTTAAAGAATGTGCTACCCAGCCACCCAAATCAAGAGACGATTACACAATCATTTTTTTACTGCTTCGATTATAAACCGCATTCGTTTCTGTGACCGAAATTAAAATCATGTCAACAATGAGTAAATGATGAGATACCCAAAGATGCAGGGAGAGTGACTCATGCAGCAAATAATTTAATAAAATGTCACTGAGATGATAGTGCCAACGAAACTTTTGGATTCAGAATTCCCCCTTGGATCCCTCTTCAGCAGGAAGGAGGAGAAAGCAGCTCTTTTGTCAGAAGAAATAAATAAACCCCCAATTCACTGTAGTCTGAGAACCAGCTAAAGGGATAGGCTGAGACTGAGACTCCCAGATGATCCTTTCTAGTCTGACGACATGTCGTGTTCAACACTTTGGGTATTTTTAAAAACGCCTGGCAGTTGATGCCATCACTTTTAGAAGGCAAAACACATTCCCCCTCCTTGATCTCTCCAGAACAACAACTCTCACTCCATCTACTGAAATGGTACAGGGCTGGTTTCTCCAGTCAGAGCATACTCGATATTGTCAACTGAATCTCTTCCCCGGGAACGGGGAGCGAGTCCACCGGCACCGCTGGCACGGGAGACATGTCTACACAGACGTGCAACGCACATGCACACTCGCGCGCACACACGCCCGCTGCACCGTGAGCGTGCCAACTTTCCACATGCACGACCCATCTGGCCATTCATTCCCCGAACCTCTCATTTAAAGAGCCGCGCATCTCTCGCAGAGCCATGGCTAGCCTATTGGGACTTGCACATCGGTTCTTAATAAACGCTTATTCATCTCCGGGAATAAAGTTAAACGGAGCCAATGAGCATTGCCAATGAAGTTGCTCAGGAACTTCCAGTCGGGAAAGAAAAATCGATGCAGCTCCGGGCTCCCCGTCCCTCTCCAGGCGTCCGGGCCCCCTCGGGGCGCGCTGGGCGAGCTCGGCACAGCCTGCGAGGTCCCCCGAGCCGGGCGTACATACCGCGTCCCGTGCACCCGCTGCAAACGCAGCCTCATCCCTCCATCGCGGCTGTGGGTCTCGCGGTGGCAGCGGTGGCAGCGGCGGCCAAGTCCCCTGCTCTAAGCAGCAGCCGCGGAGGCGCACACGCCGCCACCGTCCCTGCGCTAACGTTGGACAGCGGCTGGCGGCGCCTCCTCTGCCACAGGCAGCCAAAAATGTCAATTTGCACACTCCTCCCCCTGTCGCCCGCCCCCGTCCCTCCGCAACCCCCTCCCGCGGAGTCAGTGGGCTTTGGGAAGCTTCTGCACGAGCTGCCTCCTCTCCCTCTCCCCCTCCTTCCCTGACAGTGTTGAGAGCCTTCCCCGCTCGCTCGCCTTACCTGAAGGGCATCTCCCACGACTGCAATTAGCTGCCAGGATTTCATCGTCGGCTGCAAAGTGCCGCCTGTTTCCTCACCGGGAGAACACAACACGGGAGAAGTCCGAGGCAACAGCAAACGGCACCCACGTGCTAGCAATGTAAATGACTCCAAGTCATCTGTCGTGCGCGCGGCGCCTTCGCTTGCCCAGCCTGCTTGGCACGGCCGCCAGCAGGTGCAGAACGCCCCAGGCGCGCGGGCGCGAGAGCGAGCGGCCCGCGCGAGGAGGCAATCAACACCCGGGGCGCACACAAAGGGAGGCCACCGCGGCACCGCGCCCGAGTCCACGGGTCCAGCTTCCCCGGGCAGCCTCGGTCTTGGTCCGCGCCAAAACGCTCGCCAAATGAGCCGCCCAACGTGTTTGCAAAGTCTTGCAGCTCCGGGAAGGCGGTGGGTGCGGAGGCTGCGTGGGTCCCGCCCCCACGCTTCGGAGGAAGCACTTGCAAAGCACCCAGCTGGCAGCAGTCTCTCCCGCTCGCCCGCCCTCTCTCTCCCGCACGCACGTGTTCCTTCCCTTGTTCTTTCAGGCATTAAATATGTACCACATGACAGAATAGGGCACCTTGCACGGTCCCCTGAGTCCGCACTTGACAACCAATTTTAACTCACAAGCAATCAAACGTCTAAAGGCGGGATATAAGCACTTCCAATTACTTACGCTACCCTGCATTATTCAAGACGTCCACGGGACGGGATTCATGACTTCCAACGTGCTACTTACTTCACCTGGAAATACCAGCGACAGATGCAAGACCCCACGCCCCCACCCCAAACAGCTGATGTGCTTCCTCCACCGCTACCTCCGGCCACCTCCAAGAAGCAGTCCTACTTCATTTAGGAGTGGAGGCTCAGGGATCTCAAATCTTCTTCCAATTAGTACTAAATTAAGAACCCTCCATCTAGCCTGCCTTTAGGAGGAAAACCTCTGTTGTCTGCTGTTGAACTTTAGAGATCACCTTTTAAATGTGTTTACCTTGAATAATAATGGCATCAAGGTAAATTTCTCACCCTCCCCCCCAAAAAAAAAAGTCCTCATGGATCTATTTTGTTTTCTTTCTGTCTTTTCAGTTTTTTGTTTGTTTGTTTGTTTTTTTGGTAAATAGGCCTGAGTTACACCAGGTGCTAGCTATTCCCAGCTTTAGTGCTGGTTTTGGGAGAGACCAAACTATTGGCTAGCTGGGAGTGAGTCTTTTGAATTAGAGAAACCGGTTGTTATTTTTTTTTCTTTTTATTTCACAGTGATAACTGCAAGCTCTATGCGCTAAGATGGCCTTGCTTCTTCAAGCACTTATTAGTTGAACAGGAAAGACCTACCAGTAGAAGAAAGTTTCATGTACATATATCCATCCTATATTTGATCAACAGTGAGTGAAATATTCATTGGCTTCCTGTGTCATCTTCTTGGGGACTTTATTTCAGTTAAAGGTCTGTGCACAACTGATTAGGATTTTATATATTGGTAGGCAAATTTTAAAATGCTAATAAATCTTTCAAATATTTATTTTCCAATTTATTACAGCTCCATACCTAGAAGCAATATTTCCAGTTTTTTTGGAACATGCCAAGTCCTTACATAACGATCATCCATCTCTGTCACACCAGTAACAAAACAAGGAGGGTTGTGGTTTTTTCTTCTTCTGTGCATTAAGTGTGTTTTTAATATGGCATTAATACAGTGTTTAACTTTCTCCTCGTGGAGGTAAGAAAAGTTTATGTGTGTTCTCTCTGTCTGCCTTTCCTGGGGGCAGTGGCATTTAAAGGGTGCTAAGATAACATTAGGTAAAAGTTTATTTCCCAATGATGACATGGTGCAGAATATACTATACTCCCTGATAATTTTAAAAGTTAACTTCCTTACATCATCCCCTGGACGTGTTTTTCAATAGCATCAGGTAAAATGGCAAAAAGGTGTTTAAACTTTTGCGGAACCAGAACCCTGTGTAATTACAGAGATTCACAAATACAAACCATTGTTATTATCACAGCACAAACTGGCATTCTCCGTGAAATAATTTGATTCACAAATCGGTTCACAAAAGCAAGGTTATCCGAAGTGAAGCGTGGTGGGGTGGCCAGCGGAGAGACAGCAAACCCTAATCACAACCCCACTGTCCTCACGTTCTCCAGCACATATGGCTATTTAATCACAGAGTGTGACAACCTTGGCAGATGTTGGCAGACCTGGCTATTGATATAAATTGCCATTCTGCTGTGTAAGTGACACAGCAAAGAGTTAAAGCAGTGTCTGCACTCACCCAAAGGGACATGAAGGTCCACACTAGCATCTGTAGCAACAAGACCAGATGACACAGAGGCCGTTTCCTTGCTCCCACCTCATAAGGACAACAGCAATGGACGAAGTCCCCACAACCAAGAGTGACAGGAGAGTCTCCCGTGGGCACTCTAAATTGGTACTGTCACTCTGGAAGCTGATTTACCAGTAGCTTATTTAAAAAGGAAAATGTGCACACCTTGTAACTGCACAGTTTGAAGTCTAATGTCTGCCCCAGAAAGCACATGCACAAGACATATTCATGGACAAAATTGCCACTGCTCGTATAATAGTAAGGGAGAAAAAAGGCAAACAAACTAAATACCCATATGGCATACAAAATATGGTGTATCCTATAATGGAGTACTATATAGCACTGAAAAGAATCAATGAAAGCCTCATGTAAATACATCCATAACCACACAGATTTGGGTATGAAATGTATAGAAATAAAGATACACATTACTTAGTACAACTATATATACATATATTTCTCAGTTTAAAAATTGCTGAGATGAAAACACAAGTTTCAAATGACTCATACACTATGATACCATTTATGAAAGGAAATTCATCAATAAAATATTATAGATTTTTTGCAGATATATAATTATTTGTGAATGTACAGAAAACAGTCCAAAACCGGGGACGGCCAACTAGAGCCTTAGGCTCAAATTTAGCTACTTCTGTTTTCATATGGTCTGCTAGCTAAAAATGCTTTTCATGTTTTAAATGGTTAAAAAAATCAAAAGAATACTATTTTTGTGATGTGTGAAAAATGTAGGAAATTCAAATTTCAGTGTCCATGAATGCGGTTTTATTGAATCACAGCTATGCCCATTGGTTTGCACGTTGCCTATAACTGCTTTTGTTCAATAATTGCAGAGTTGAATAGCTGCGAAAGGAAAACTGGCCCAGGAAGCCTCAAATGTTTACGATCTGGCCCATTAGGGAAAAGTTTCACTGGTCCCTGGTCTAGAAGAATAGGCCTCAAATTCATAATAGTGTTATCTCTAGAGCTGGAGGAAGGAGACTAGTTTTGATAGTGTAGATTGAGCATCCACTTCTTCAAGAGAACACTTGTCTTTTGGTTTTATACTTTTTAAAATGGTGATATGTGTACATATATAATGTATACATAACTCATTTTAAGTGAAAAGTGTGTATGTATATAAATGTATATACTCACAAACACATGCATACCTTTTTAGAAAGTTTGTGTATGGCACCTTTAAAGTTATACACACAAACACACACACACACTGTGCTTTATTGCACTTTGCAGAGATTGTGCTTTTTACCAATGGAGGGTTTGTGGCAACCCTGCCTCCAGCAAGGTTTTCCAACAGCAGGCGCCCACACTGTGCCTCTATGTCACATTTTGGTAATTCTCACAATATCACAAACTTTTTCATTATTTTATATCTATTATGGTGTTCTGTGATCCCTAATCTTTGATGTTACTATTGGTAACAGTTTTGGGTCTCCATGAACCATGTCCATAGATGACGACTAACTTAATGGATAAATGAGGTAAATGTTGTTTGTGTTCTGCTGGCTCCCTCGGCTGGCCATTCCCCCATGTCTCTCCCTCTCCTTGGGGCCTCTTATTCTCTGAGATACAACAGAGAAATTAGGCCAATTAACTCCCAAAGGCTTCTAAAGTGTTCCAGTAAAAGGGAGAGTTGCAGATCTCCGTTTCACTGTAAATCAAAACCTAGAACTGATTAAGCTTAGAGAAGAAGGCATGTCAAAAGCTGAGATAGGCCAAAACGGGGCCTCTTGTGTCAAAGTTGGCCAAGTTGTGAATGTAAAGGAAAAGTTCTTGAAGGAAACTAGAAGTGCGACTCCAGTGAACACACCAATGATGGGGAGGTGACACAGCCTTGTCGCTGATACGGGGACAGTTTGAGTGGTATGAATACAAGATCCAACCAGCCACAACATTCTCGTAAGCCGAAGCCTAATTAAAGCAAGGCCCTAACTCTTTTTAATTCTAGGAAGGCTGAGAGAGGTGAGGAAGCTGCACAAGAAAAGTCTGAAGCTAGCAGAGGTCGGTTCCTGGGGTTTAAGGAAAGAAGCCATCTCTATAGCATCAAAGTACAAGGGGAAGCAACAAGTGCTGACGTAGAAGCTGCAGCGAGTCATCCAGGAGACACAGCTAAGATCATTGCTGACAGTGGCCACACCAAACAACAGGTTTTCAATGTAGACCCGACAGCCTTCTATTGGAAAAAGATGCCATCTCTGACTTTCATGGCTAGAGAAGTCCATGCCTCAATGGACAAGCCCCTCTGGTTAGGGGCTAATGCAGCTGGTGATGTTAAGTTAACGCCAATGCTCGTTTACTATTCTGAAAATCCCTTAAGAATGATGCTAAGTCTACTCTGCCTCTGCTCTGTAAATGGAACAACAAAGCCTGGATGACAGCAAATCTATTCACAGCATGGTCCACCGAATATTTTGAGACCACTGTTGAGACCTACTGCTCAGAAAAAAGAAAAATTCCTTTCAAAATATTACTGCTCATTGACAATGCACCTGGTCACCTAAGAGCTCTGATGCAGACGAACAAGAAGATGAAGGTTGTGTTCATGCCTGCTAACATAGCATCCACTCTGCAGCCCATGGATCAAGGATTACTTTTGACTTTCAAGTGTTATTATTTGAGAAATGTATTTTGTAAAACTATAGCTTTCATAGACAGTGATTTCTCTGATGCATCTGGGTAAAGTAAATTGAAAAACCTTTTGGAAAGGAGTCTCTATTCTAGGTGCCATGAAGAATATTCATGATTCGTGGGAAGAGGTCAAAATATCAACATCACAAGAGCTTGGAAGAAGTTAATTCCAACCCTCGTGGATGACGTTGAGAGGTTCAAAACTTCAGTGGAGGAAGTAACTGCAGATGGGGTGGAAACAGTGAGAGAACTAGAACTAGAAGTGGAGCCTGAAGATGGGACTGAATTGCTGCAATCTCACGATAAAACTTAAACAGATGAGGAGTTGCTTCTTTGGAGGAGCAAAGAAAGTGATTTCTTAAAATGGAATCTACTCCTGGTGAAGATTCTGTGAACACTGTTGATATAACAACAGTGGAATTTAAAATATTCCATAAACTATGATGCCACGGCACTCACTCTAGCCCAGGCAAAAGAGTGAGACTTTGTCTCAAAAAAAAAAAAAAAAAATATTCCATAAACTGAGTTGATAAAGCAGCGGCAGAGTTTGAGAGAATTGACTCCAGTTCTCAAAGGAGTTCTACTGTGGACAAAATGCTATCAAACATTTATCCGCAGGGCACAGATTTCTCTGTAGGGCACAGAGAAATCCTTCATGAAATGAAGAGTCGATCTATGCAGCTCACTCCACCATTGTCTTATTTTAAGAAATTTCCATACCTACCCCAACCTTCAGCAACTACTTCCCTATCAGTCAGCAGCCACCCACATCAAGACAAGACCCTCCACCAGCAAAAAGATTAGGACTCGCTGAAGGCTAAGATGATCATTAGCATTTTTTAGCAATAAAGTATTTTTTAATTAAGGTATGCACACCATTTTTTTAGACAAAATGCTATTGCACACTTAATAGACTACAGTATATTATAAACACAATTTTTTTATGCACTGGAAACCAAAACATTTGTGACTCCCTTTATTGTGATACTCACTTTATTGTAGTGATCCAGAACTGGCCCCACACTATTTCCGAAGCGCATTTGTACATACGCACACCTTGTTTTAAGTGTAAATGATGTGTATATACCACATATACCATTTTTAAAAGTATGTGTGTGTGTGTGTGTGTGTATTTCTATGCACATGTATATACACACATACCTGAAAGATATCATTCAGAATGGGTAGTCTTGGTGGAAATATAGGAGCTTATTACTTTGATCTTTATTATTTCCTGTATTTCTCAATTTTCCAAATAGACAGAAATATAATGAGAGGGTGGAACCCCCTGGCCACGTGAGCGCTGATGACTGGCATTGTGCCAATATCATTTTTCTCACCTGGCAATTGCCTTTTCTCTTGACATGTTGGATGATAAAAACTTCAAAAACAAAAACAGCAAGGTTTGGTTTACACTCACCTAACATTTCTGAGAAACTCCAATATCTAATTGCTTCTTCAGAGGAAAAAAAAGAAAAAAACAAAACAAAAACCAAACTGTTAAGCCTCAATGCCCTAAAGATTTTTATAAAAATCAATCTTATCCTTGAAGTAAAATGCGACATAGATTATCCTTTCTGCTAGATGGTATGGTAATGACCTACTGAAATATGCCTCACAATACAGTAATATTGCTTCCTTACCAGTTTGAAAATATTTTCCCATAAAAAAGCACAAAGCAGGCTCCATCTGAAAAACATAAAATTACATAGCAACCACATTGGTACTTTGCAGGGCTAGAACAGTGGGACCTAATGATTTTCTTTGTCCTGACACCTCATAATCCAGCTGCATTAAGAAAGGTGAGCTTAATGAAGCATATTGAGATGGGAGAACATACGATTTATGGTAGACTTGTTGTGGTTATATTCCTAAATGAATCCCATTAGCTCTACCGTGGTTGCTGGCAAATGACCACATTTCCTAATAGACAAATGCATGAATCACCTGAACTATTTGAAAGGCGTTCTCTACAGAATGATTCACCTTCCACCTTTAAGCTAGGACCAGATGAATGACCCTCCTTAGTAAAGCTTAGCAGACTTTCTTCATGCAAGAAACAGAATTATTGTAAATGAACCTGCAATCCACCTCCTCATAATTTAGCATGTACGCGCAGCCTCATCCTTGCGATGGCATGAATCAGGCACACGGCAGAGAGGAAGGCTCTTCAGCATCACAGCCAAACGTTGTCTTCCGCGTGTTTTATAATTATAAAACCAATGAATGTTTACTGTGGCACGTTTAGAAAATTTGGTTAAGCACAGGAAAAAGTCACTCATTATTTTACCACCCAAAGAGAGCTGCTTATAATATTTTGTTGCAAATCCATCCACTCAGACATTTTTCACTGCATATATAACTTAAAAAAAATAAGCACACAATTGGCATTTTACCATATAAACTACCTTACAATCTTTTTGACTTTGCAATATATCATGAATATTTTCTGCTGTAACAACAACAAAAAAATCATAACATCATTCTTGGCATTCCACTGTAATGATACACTGTTTCCTTGTACTATGCGTTAAATAACACTGCAATGGATATTGCTTTTTGTTTGTTTGTTTTATTTTGTTTTTTGAGACAGAGTCTCACTTTGTCACCCAGGCTAGAGTGTAGTGGTATCATCATAGCTCACAGCAACCTCAAACTTCTGGGCTCAAGCGATTCTCCTGCCTCAGCCTCCCAGATAGCTGGGACTGCAGGTGTGCACCACCACACCCAGCTAATTTTTCTATTTTTTGTAGGGTCTCACTCAGGCTGGTCTTGAACTCCTGACCTCAAGTTAGCCTCCCACATCAGCCTCCCAATGTGCTAGGATTACAGGGATGAGCCACCGCACCTGGCTGCAAGGGACATTCCCATCCCTAATATTATGAGCTTGCTTGTCTGTGTTCATTACCTCAGGGATAAATACCTAGAACTGAAACCAATCAGTCAAAAAGTGGGTACCATTTTTAGGTTTTTAGATATAAGGAACCAGAGTCCTGGAACATTACACAAATCCCTATTTCCAGAAGCAATATAAAAGAGAGCCCATGTCACCCCGGGAACAATTTTTGGCCATTTCTTCTTTTAATAACCATCTCCCTGGCCAGGTTCTCTCTTCCATCCACCTACCCCACTTGGGCCACCGCACTATGCACACCATGGCATACAAAATTAGCAGAGAGGAGCTCACACGCAGAAAACAAAGGCGGTAATAGGGAGCAATTTAAATCTAAGCTTATTTAACATAAGAGGCTAGTGGCTGCCCATTTTGTCTTAATTGCCTTTTAAACTAAAATCAATGTTAAATTACCTGAACAACAGCTTCTGCACAATTGCAAATTGAAAATTCTTTAAGTGCCTCCTCAAAAGCCTTTGGCTCTTGTTTGGCCGATTGACAGGGAAAGAATCTCTTTCTTCTTCCCTGTGCTCTAGTTTGGACTATGGGATCTGATAAAAGGGTCCTAAAAGCAGATGCCATGTCAGCTCTGGGATGAGTTGCTCCTTGACATGAATATAGGATAAAGTGCTCAAAATGGAATCCGGATAATGGTCACTGGATAATAATACTATTACATCTCCAACCTTTTTTCTTCCTTCCTTCCTTCCTTTTGTTCTTCCTTTTGCCTCCTTTCTTATTTTCCTTCTCATCAATGAGAGATTGAATACGCAAACGGATATTGGCCAGACCGTGTACAAAAAGAGAACTCTGACCCACAATCTGCAGCAACCAGCCCAGAAAACCAACTTCTTACCTACGATAACCAGCCCAGGAAACCAGCCTGCTACCCACACGCCAGGATCGTAGGAAGTCAGACCACTGCCTCTTGTAACTGGTTCAGGAAGCCAAACAAAAATCCCCGTAATGGTTGGCTCGCAAACAACCAGGACTCGATTAATAACCAGCAGCTCCCCTAATTTTTGTCCTCACTTCTAACTTAGAATCAACCAGAGAGAGCCCAGTGTGCACATCCGACCAATCACACGGAAAGCCCCCCTTGTAGCTAGCCCACCTGCAGCTCCCCGTGCTGACAGCCTTGTGTCAGGGTGTATCAGAGCGATCCTGATCCCTTTTTTCCACCATAAAGCCCTGCCACTGCTCCGCCTGCCTTTGAGTTTCTGCCAACAGGCACGTGATGGCGGCTGACTCCCTTGCTATAGCAAGCTCTGAGTAAATAGCTTCTGTTTATTTTTATTTGGTTGGTCTTTGTTTATTTCCCCAATGATTATTTATTTTCTGTATTATGTTGGGTCAACAAGATAGGCGAAACCATCGTCCACATGGTGCTTATGTTCTAGGGCAGGGGACAGACAAGACATGGACAGACTTTTGCACCTGTTGTCTGGGAAGAAAGTCTTGCGGTGAGATGGGAGCACATGGAGATGAGTGCCTTTGATGAGATTCTGGGGTTGTTAGCATTTATCATTACACAGATCGGTGTCCTGTTTTTGTTTCATTCAAAGATTTATGGAGTGCATGCCATCTGATCTGTACTGTAGAGCTACAAAAATAAGGCAGACTTGTACTCTGCCAACAGGGAGCCTCGGAGGGTGATGCACCTTCACTATCACGAGAAAACAAAGGAGACAAGTAGGTAGAGCTAGATATAAGATTCAGGTTAAGAGCTGTGAGAGCTAAGAGGCAGGAGGGAAATTTCATTTCCATGCATGGCGGGGTGTCCTGGAGCCCTGGGGCAGAAGACTGGGGGCACAAAGGAGCGGTACGGACGTTATCATTGGTATTTCTGAACGTGACACCAGCAAAGACCTTGTAAAGGAGGAGGAAGTTTGCTTGGAGATATTCCTTTATGATCATGTTACCTTCCTCAGAACAATTTTCCCTTGAGTTTCCTAAATAGGAAACTGGACAAGCTGTTTGGAGGACAAAAAGTCATAAACGAGATTGCCAATCACTCTTGTCCCCAAATCCCCGAACCCCACAGGTGTCAGCAGGACCTGACCCCACAAAGGAAATAAGAGGATGTAACAAGACTCCTAATAACAATGACTTGATTTGGTTGGATCAAGCCCAGGAAGGGGGTACACCTCTCTCATGCTTGGGCGTGTCCTTTACTCAGGCTTTAGAAGATGGGAAGGCTGCTGGGGCCCCAGGGACATGCGAGGGCGTTCAGCCCACACCTCTGCCAAGTCTACCATAGAGATGCTGACCATGTCCCCTACCCCTGCAGGCTTTTGCAGCGAAAGTGCAATCCTCACATCCCACCTCAACCAGTCCCCCATCCACGGTCCAGAGTCAGACACATGCCCCTCTCTGATCACATCAGTCTCTCCGACAAATTTGGAATTGGGAGGTGCGCTTCAAGAGCAGGACTTGGAAGATCAGGTAGATTTCTTGGCGGTGTCTGATGACAAATGAAGAGAAGCAGTCTACAGAGAAGGAAGGAGAGGTGATGGGATGGGTGGAGAGACAGGGAGATAAGCAGGAACAAGAGTCTGTTTGGTTGCAGAGAAAGACGGAGATGGGGAAAGCTGTCGCTTGGCCGTTGAAAGCCTTCTTCCTTCGTTCTGTTTTCCTTCCCCTTTCCTATGTGCTTCTGATGCCAGTTGCCTTCCTGTGAAGCCCCAACCACACTCCCCATCCCTGCTAGAATCTCTAGACATAGCCAGGATGGCACCAGGACATGGCCAGCCTGCAAAGGAGTCCCCAGATCCCTCTGCCTTGAAGAAAAGCAAAATATCCCAAGGCTGAGATGAATAAACCTCTTCCCTGGGGCTCGAGATCTTTCATGCAGGGTAGCTGGTGGGCCTGCCTGTCAGAAATGCAATATGAACACGGAGTGCTAAAACAAACGCAAATTCTCTGTCACTGGAGGTTTTGTTTTTGTTTTTCTTTTCTTTTCTTTTCTTTTCTTTTTCTTTCAGTTGTAAGCATAAAGATGTCTTCCTACCTGAGAATTTCACAAAAATATAATCGATGGATTCACTCTTTGAATGTGACTTCCACAAATGCCCACTGTACTCAGAACACCTTTAGGCCTGCAGAGATACAAAGCTGAATGTGTCTATTGCAGAAGGAAAATAACAAATAGATATTATAATATAAACTACTATCATCATTAGTGTAATAATTGGCAGAATGGAGTACTTTGTGCTATGCATCTACTTCGTGGAGGAAGCTTCTCATTCTGCCTCAAGGCAGAAGGCATATTGCAGAGAATCCAAAAGGTGGCAATGCTTGAGTTGGGTTTAAAACATGCACAATAGTTTGAGTGAGCTGAGAGACAAGGTGGATATTAGAAGATCAGGCAGGGAAAGAAGACACAGGTCAGATGATAAACGGCCCTGCGTGTTATGCTATCGAGTTTGGACTTTGTTCCTCTCTAAGGAAAGTGAAGCAGTCAGCGTTAGAAGGCCGCTCCAGCTGGTGTGTAGAGTATGGACCAATTGAAGCCAAAAGATCCATCGAAAGTCTCTTTTAGCCCAAAAGTTGATGAGGGTTTGCATAAACAAAGACATGGCAGTAGGATATAATGGAAAGGAAGAATCTGATAAATATTCTATAAACAGACTGGCTGAATGACCAGGAGATATGTATGAGTGGGGATGGCTTAAAAAAAAAAAAAAGAATAAAAAATGCCAAAAGGCCAAGGTCACCTCCTAGATCTCTGTTACAAGTTATGGACTGAAGAGTGGCATCGATGGCCAGGTTTGGGAATGTTAGATAAATATTTGGAAAAGATAAGAGGCTTATTTTGGCCGCACTGAGTTGGGCATGGCTATGGAAGCTGTAGAAAGAGTTACCCAAGAGGCAATTTGATGGACAGGTCTTATACTCAAGGATAGCTGGAGACCATCTGGAATTCATGAGCATGGAGAGCTGAAGCTGTAGACATAGAGCCAGTGATCGTGGAAGAGTAGAAAGATTCTGATATTGAAACTATTAATGTCCAAACCAACATGGTAGAATGCAGTTGCTAATCAAGTCTTACAATGCATTCGAATACATGCACTGAAGATGGGACTGCACTGTGTTTATATTTTCCTGCATCAGTATATAGGTCATTAAATATGAAATGTCCAATTTCAAATCAAAAGTATAGTTTATTATATCCGAGAAGCAGCACAATTAATCAGAGTTGCGCCTAAACTGTCAACACAGTGTTGCTATCTTAACAGTAGCTTGTTTATGCCAGCAGCAAAGAAGCACAGAGAGCGAGTGGCAATGAAATCGCAAAAAGTGTTTTCCCCAGCTTGTTGAGAACTGAATATTTTTCCTTGCAAGAAGTGGTCCAAAGCCTGGAAGAAGTCATAGTCAGTCGGTGCAAGGTCTGGTGAATATGGTGGATGATAGAGAGTTTCCAAGTCCAGCCTCTGTAGTTTGAACAGTGTTGTTTGTGTGACATGTGGTCTAGTGTTGTCTTGCAAAAAGATCTGTCTGTCTCTATCGACCAATCTCGGCTGTTTCATCACAAGCATCCTCATTGTTTCATCCAGTGGATTGTGGTAGAGATCTGCTGTCATCGAATGACCAGGTTTCATGAAGCTGTAGTGGATAATATCAGCACTGGACCACCAAACAGACACCATTAGCTTTTTTTGATGAATATTTGGTTTTGGACTGTGTTTTGGCACTTCATCTTTGTCTAACCATTGTGCTGAACACTTGTAATTGTCAAAAAGAATCCATTTTCATCACACATAACGTTACAGTGTAGAAATGGTTCACCTGTATGTCGTGACAGCAAAGAAACGCAAGTTTCGAGATGATTTCTCTTCTGAGTCTCATGTAATTCATGAGGAACCATCTATCCAGCTTCTCTACCTTTCCCATTGTTTCGAGTGGTCCAATATTGTTGGAATAGTCACATCAAACCTTGCTGCTAATTCACATGTAGGTCGAGATGGATTTGCTTCTACTACAGCTTTCAGTTCATCATTATCCACCTTGGTCTCAGGTCACCCATGTGGCTCATTTTCAAGATTAAAATCACCAGACTGGTACTTCTCGAATCATAGACGTACTGTGAGTTCATTAGCCACATTCTTCCCAAACACTTCATTGATATTTTGAGCTGTCTGTGTTGCATTAGTTCCATGGTGGAACTCATATTCGAAAACAACACGAATTTTTGACTTATTCATGATTTCACAAAAATTGCTTTAAAAAAAATTTGGAAGATAATCACAAGCCAAAACATGCATTTGAAAGACTGAGGATGCACCTTCACAATAAAAATAAAACAAGAAGTGTCAAACTGAAATATCAGAGAGATCAACTGTCAAGCTTAGTACTTAAAGACGTTGGACATTTCACACTGAATAACCTAAGCATTACACATTTAATACCCATGACTAGTTCACAACTAGTTAAATGAATTGAGGTGGTTAATTCCCAGCAATAACAAGCTGTTACCATAACTGCCTGGATCAAATGTTACCTGTCAACTTACTCACCTTCCACCTGTCCAGGCAGTACATAATGGGACATGTTCTCTAAAGCAAACAGCCAGCCCTGTCTGGATGCAGGAATTTCTGCTGCAGGCAGTGTTTAAGTCAGGTTTCTCTATACTGTATTTCAAATGAATGACGATAGAATGACAAAGCATTCTCATTAAATAAATGTCGGTAGATACTTAACAAGTGTTTGAAAACTACATGCCAAGCTTGAGTAGAATGCAGGGTTTTCTTTGGGGGATATCGTCCTCTAGAATATGAGCTCAGTTGCTGTCAACTGCCCTTCAATCCCAGGGAGAAAGCAGGTGATTGCACGCTAATAGCTTAGTCTATGTGAAACACAATACAGGATGGTAAGGTTTGTATATACTGCGCTATAGGTCTTGGCAGGCATCATACAATTCCGAACTCCCACTTGGTGAGCCTACGAGATAACACGGCACTCATGGATGCTTACACAGTGCTTCTACAGGAAGCTCAAAGTTCCGATTCCGAGGAGTCACAGTGGACTCTTACTCAAGTTTTATGCATTCAGCTGAAACATGGGAGAAGCAAGGAAAGGGGAGAAGGAGGATGTGAGCATTGCTAGTGAAGCCATTGGCATTCCAGGCAATGCAGGTGCACCCGTGATGGAGCCTGACGTGGGAGACGTCAACGTGCTTTTCCTCCTGGGCTCTTCATTCTCAGAAACCCCTCAGAGCATAGGCGGCATCTCACCTCACCCAGAGTCAGTCTTGTTTTCAAAGCTACATCTTTTCCGCCTAGTGCACACGGCCCCTAAAATCAAGCCAATGCCTCACCTGGTGCCCAAGAAGGAAATCCATGTCAGAGCTGGGAAAAAAACTTGGCTGTGTCAGTCTCCTAAAGAAATGATAGGTCAGGCTTCAGCGTGAGACCTTCCGAAGGGACTGTCATAGGAACCTTGGACTCTAGCTCTTGGTTGTAACTTGAGACATTCACCTGCAGGTGAGAGGTGACCAGTTTAGTGTTGTTATTAGGAATTGCTGCTCTTGCTCCAACCCTGGGGGGATCTCTTTGTTTATTTTCCCTTCCACGTTTCTATATTTTACCCCTGCATTTCTTTCTTCTTGCCTCTGTATTTTCTTTCCTTCCAGGATCTCTTCAACATCCTTTTGACAAAACTCTACCAGTGACCTTCGCACAGTGGATTCCCACATTCGGGTTGCAATACAGCATCACATACCTTTCTGTCTGCACTTCTTGTTGTTCCTGTATTAAGAAAGGATCTGCTCAAGGGTCAGGAAAAAAAATGCCTTAGACCACTTCTAATTCCTGGGGCTTCTGGCCCATAATAAAGAGGTAGAGGGAAGAATAAAAGTAGACTAAGCAAGGGAAGTGAAAATCAGGGCACATTTCAAAATCCAGGCTGAACATTTTAATGTTTTAAAACACACACAAATATTTTATTTTTCTTTGCAAAGGCAAAACAAAAAAAAGTCATTCAAGAGCTATTTAACACATGAGAATTTTTGTGGCAAAATAATTTCCCATTAGAATTTTTAATAAAACAGAAGGTATACCAGTTTCAGTTTGAGTGACAATGATGTGTCACTCATAATCTCTATACTTAATTCTGCTTTAAATGTCCCACCACAGATGGCAAAGTCCTAAGCTATAATTGCACATTCTTTACAAGATCATTTCAGCAGTTGTAAAAAATATTAATTTCTGCATACCACGCCATGTGGCCCAGCAGTGGGGCACAAGTTTAAAGTTGTACGATGAATGTAGTCTTGCAATTCTACCAAGCGACTGAGTGACTTGCTAGAAGTCCTTATTTGGTGAAAAAGTGAAAAATATAAACTATAGGCCCTTTGTGACAAACAGACTTAAGCCAAATAGCTTTCCAGTGTCCCTCACCATCCCTGACCCCACCACCGTATGGGAGGTGTTGGAATTCCACCCCGCTGCATGTGGTAAAGGGCTGACTTGAAGAAAGCAGTTCTTTGCAGAGAAAAACCACCATACCCCCTTCTACCTAAACCCTCTGTCCCCTGGGTCTGGACGCAAATAAACTCTCTGGTACTTCTTTTGTCTTCACTCTAAAGGATGCTATGGTCATAAGATGACCATCAGTAACATTAAAAAGAAAGCTGATTTTTGGATTTTCCCATTGACCTTTTATTGGCCATGTTTCTTCTATTTTGTTGACAAAGGGCAATAGGCTGCATTATTAAACTTAAGAACTTTACAGAAAAATAGAAGCCACTTTTTTTTTTATTTCAGCATATTATGGGGGTACAGATGTTTAGGTTATGTATGTTACCCTTGCCCCCCCCAAGTCCGAGTTTCAAATATGTCCATCCTTCAGGTGGTGTGCATTGCACTCTTTGTATATGCATATACCCATCCCCTCCTCCCTCCTCCCCCCTCCCCCTCCCCCCTGCCCAACATCCAATAGATGTTATTCTTATATGTGCACTTACGTGTTGATCAGTTAATACCAATCTGATGGTGAATACATGTGGTGCTTGTCTTTCCATTTTTGGGATACCTCACTTAGTAGAATGTGTTCCAGTTCTGTCCAGGAGTATACAAGAGGTGCTATATCACCATTGTTTCTTAAAGCTGAATAGTACTCCATGGTATACATATACCACATTTTATTAGTCCACTCATGTATTGATGGACACTTGGATTGTTTCCACATCTTTGCAATTGTGAATTGTG